>PVIR01001153.1:0-134932 GCA_004026965.1 Petromus typicus | reverse complement strand
CCATTTAAGTAGAAATGATTCAAACTTATCATTTTTTATGGCAGAGTAGTACTCCATTCTGTAGAAGAACCACAGCTTTTTTATCCAGTCTCCAGTTGATGGACACTTGGGTTGTTTCCAAGATGTAGCAATCACAAACTGGGCTGCTATAAACATGGGTGCACATATGTCACTGTGATATGAGTCTTTTAATTCTTATTTTTAGTTTTTAAAAGAATTTCCACATTGACTTCCACAGTGGTTGTATCAGCTTACAGTCTTAACAACAATGGAGAAGTATTTTCTCCCCACAGCCTTGCTGCCATTTGTTACTGGCTGATTTCTTGGTAGCAGCCATTTTTTTTCTGGAGCGAGAAAAGATCTCAGTGTTGTTTTGATTTGCAATTTTCAAATGGCCAGTGATGTTGAACATTTTCTTTATGTATTGGTTGACCATTTGTATTTCTTCCTCTAAAAGTTTTCTATTCATTTCAGATGCCCATTTTTAATTGGACCATTAAATTAGGGAAAGACCTAATTTTTGAGTTTTAAAAATACATTCTAATAAATATAATTTTTTATAAAGAATTAGGTCAGTAAGTAATACATTTTTCTGGGGATGTGAAAAGACTTACCCTATTTCATTAGTTCCAAATCGATTGAGACTATGTTAGCTATTTTGTATGCAATCTAGTCATCTGAAAATTTCCTGATGGTAATTTATATTACAATCACAAAACCACAATATATGGACTGGGTATCTATTATTAGCAGGAGGAAGCAATTTAATATGATGTAAAAAAATCCTTTCAGATGCCCTGAATATTAGGCTTAAATGAATTATTCCTCACTGACAGCCAAGTTCCAGCTATAAGAGTTATATCCTAAGGAATTAAGAGGTTTATTCATCTCAGAGATTACCTGTCCTCTCTGACCACACCATGGCTGATGAGTCTTTCACTTTAACAGATTCTCAGTTTTACATTTCTGCACTAGAAATAGAATATTTTATCAAGTGCTCTATACTCCAGTGGAATGTCTTTAGCATTAACTGTACTGAGAGCTCAGTATCTCATTCATAAAATACTAATGGAATTTTAAAATTTCTATAAACTTGGGAAATCTACCACAATATTAATCCATATAGATGTTTGGAAGATTTGTGAGACTTGTGATTTGCATATAAAAATCAGAGATAAATTTTTATTGGTAGTGTAGACAAATAGGATTTAGTAGCACTTCCATTTTCAAGCCTTAGCACACTTTTATAAGTAATTGGGAAAAATGCTTTCTACAGTATGGTTTATTTTGAAGACCCAGTACAATACGAAAAAAAGGTTTACAAGTTGTTCGCCAAGTTGATTCTAGGAGTAGACATGGAAACTGTAGTTTGGGGAAATAAAAATCCTTTCTGAGATAGAAGCTTGGTAGAGGGTCTGCTTTCTCTGACAAGAAAAGAAACTATACGTTCAACACGTCACATACAAATACACTGATGATGACGCTTAACTATCTTAGGCCACTGTTTTTCGCAGTACCCCAGTGTGTGTAGTCTTTTGGTTGTACAGATGCAGTTAGGGTGAATGTCCTCAAAGGTGCACATTATGACTTGGCTACTAGTGTCCCTAAAATTCATATGTTAAATCTGTACTGTCCAACGTGATAGTGTTTGAAGGTGGGACCTCCAGGCTGTCATTAGGTCATGAGGGTGAGGTGTTCATAATGCTGTTACTGATTTTATTAGGGAGAAAGGAGAGAAAAGATCTCTCTTCTTCTGTCCTGTGAGTACACAGGAAGTAATTATGTGTGAACTATGCAAAGAGCCTGAGGCAGGATCAAGGCTGTCAGAATGTTGAGCGTGGACTTGGAGCCTCTGAATGGTGAGAAAGGAATGTCTGATATGATGTTTAAACTAGATGGGCTTCTAGAGGGTTCTGATTTACCTACTCCAGCAGATTAGTGCCAACTAGATTACTGTGAAGTGCTGTGAATTATTAGAGTAACATGACTTAGTGAAATAGGAGTTAGGATTGTTCTAGGTGGTAAGGACAGCAGTTCCAAAATAGTCAGGAAGCCTAAAATGACATCGGCTGAATCAGGATCCTCTAAGGATCTTACAAGAACATCCTGCGACTGTTCAGGGCTCCCAGAACATGGTGGAAGGAAATGCTGGCCCAGAGGTGCAGGAGCCTGCATGGATACTCAGGGAACCATGCATAGACTGGACCCTAAAAAGTGTGCAGTCTCTCATAGGATGGAGATTGTATCACTTACACAGCAGCTGGCGCCCCCTTCTGAATTTAAAAATTCCTAGATGAAGAGCCCTTGTGGGGACCCTGCTCAGAACCCCTCAGCTAGCAGGAACTCAATTTTCTAAGCTTTAATCATTGACTTTTGTGCCTTTAAATAAACTTTCCTATAGCCCCTTCTCCTCTCAGTGGTTTCATTCTTCCTCATCATGAGATACAAACCCAGTATCATTAAGAAGTGATACATTTTGAGCTTCAGTATCTTTTTTACCTATTTGTTTTTTAATAATAGCCTAACTCAATTATTTGCCCATTACTACAACCTGGCTAGGATTCATGCTCTGAATTAATGAACTGAGAATCTCAGCATCTTCCTTCACTTCTGCCCCCACCCCACATCCTGGCGGAGCATAATCTTTATTAAGATTGCTTTTCCTCCTGTTCCACCTTCTCCAGTGATTATCTGGGGCTTCTGCATTCCCCTCTTCTTCTAGCCTCACTTTTGCTCTCCTAAACTGTACTTTCCAAAACATAGTACCAATAAAAATATTGAAAGTTTATAAAGTAATCATTATTTGCCACTCTTCTGAAGGACCTTAAAATACAAACTCACTGAACTGTCATGGTGGATCTGAGCTGTCTTAATATATTATTGTCTTCAACTAGATAAGCACACTTATACCCTGGGTACTTAAAGTCAGTCCTCGGTGTTGAGCAGCTGATGGAGACCGAGAGAGTCTAGGTTCAACTTGCAGTCACACCACTGCACCCGAGCTGCTCCCCAGTGTGCATCCCCTTTCAAAAGCCAGGTCTTTTCATCCTCTCACGGTCAGCTCCACCCTGCAACCCACACTCCAACTCATCTTTTTCTCTAATGGAGATAAAATTCGAAACCCCTCAGTTGTGCTTTCAATGTTTTGCATCACCAGCCTGAGGCTTACCCCTGTGTATAGATTCCTAGGACTACTACAGCAAATTACTGGAAACTGGGTGATTTAAATTAACAGGTTTTCCTGTAGCAGCGCCAGAAGCCAGAAGTCCAGAAACCAGGTGTCCACAGGTCTAGACTTTCGCTCGAAAATCGAAAGGAAAATCCTCCTCGCCTCTGTTATAAATGTGGTACAGAGACCATGAGCCTGGGTTTATTAAGTGTTTTGAGAAGAGGTCAGTACTCTTCTCAGAACAATTCTCCAGGTCTCTGTCCCCCTCATCTCATGTGTCCGCTTTCTCCTGCGGTGCATAAGCAAAGAAGACAGTCAGAAAGAGAGAAAAACAGATAGACTAAGACAGAAAGATAAAATGACAGACAGAGAGACAAAGGGACAGGGAGAGAGGAGGGAGGGAGAAAGAGAGAAATAGGAAAAAGAAAGAAAGGCAAAAGGAAAAGAAACAGAAAATAAATCTTCCTTTCCTTTGTCTATTCTTCCTTCCTGTCTCTGGGCTTTTCACCTTCGTGTCTGACTTTCCCCCTCCCTGTTCTTATCCTCACACCCTGCCCTCCTTGCTGTCGTTCCTGGCCTCTCACTTCCTCCTCTCTTTGCCATGCTTCCATGCCCTGAAGCACTTCTTTGCGGGCCCAAACCCTGTGTGCCATGGAAAGCAGGCGGAGCAGGTAGCCCCAGCACGCGGAGGGCCAGGAAAGTGCGCGTGCGCGTGAGAATGGAATGGCTGAGCCCATTGTTGAAATAAGGAAGCCAGTGAACAGACCACGGGGTGGAGTCCTGACCAGCGCCAGAGTCAGAAAATAGTTTTTTCAGGTCAAAGTAATTTAACACACAGGCTCGTAATAACAGTGGGCAAACTTAAATGTACGAATTTCTGTTTGAGATTAAACTTTCATATTCGATAATTTAATATAACTTTGAAACAGTCACTTCCATAAAATAGGTTCATGCAGGCTTGTTTTAAATATACAGCCACATTTTGGGTTTATATTAAAACTCTTAAAAGAACACTCACTATAACTTTCACAAAGTATGATTATTTTATGACCGTTTCTGCCTTTTGAAATGGCACTTGTACAAAATCAATCAGAAAATAATACTTGATTTACAAAGTTCAACTTTACTAAAGAAATCTTTTCGAAATATATCCTGCTGCATAATTCAAAAACACTTTGGAAGTTGCCTGGGAAGATCAAAATCATCATACGTAAAATAATCCTCATATTGGTGAGCAAATCACAAAATTATTGTAATTTAAGAAACCGAAAAAGTGAATTCTCTCCACACGGCAGGTAAATCACAGCCATCGTAGTCCTCTTACAATGGCATGAGGATGAGTCCAGCTGAAATGAGACTGAAATGAATGTTCTTCGAGAAATTTTCTTTTACATTTTTAAAACTTCAGAAATGAAATAAGAGTCCAGTTTCTGAAAAGAAAATCAGGATACATGGTGATGGGAACTAAGATTCACTATTACTATCTCACCGCTGCTTCACTCTCAGGTGCTTATTTATGTATTAAGTGTCAATAAGAAGAACGGCGTTGGGTCCTAATTGTACGACTTGGCTGTGTGAGCGGGGGAAGGTACAGAGTACTGAAAGGGGCGCAGTGGACATTTTGGGTAGCGCAGGAACACCGAGTGTTCATCTGTATTATTTTTCCTGTGCAAAGAACACACAGATGAATTCTTCGTGTTCAGAGACCAGAGGAGTAGTGATTGCTACGGCTGGTCCTACCACTGCGATTCAGTGGTTTATCTGTCATGGCCACACAGAAAGTGGCTCGGGGTTTCCTAGCTCTTCCTCCATTGGACTACAGATTCTCTTTAACCATGATGTCAGGTGCTCTGGAAACGAGATAACCACCACCGCTGGTTAAAAGAAGAACAGCTGAGTCACTTTCTATGCGGCCATGCTGAGTAAACCACCAAATTCGTGTTGGCATTGACCAGAACAAACAGATGTGGAGGTCACGTGATACTTTTGCACACACCCTGGAGTCAGACAGAGGTAAGAGCCGTCACGTGTCACATCCTATCAGGTGACCTTGGCTTGTTTTTTAATTTCTCTAAAGCGCAATCTAGTCTGGAAAAGTCCAGCTTTTGTTCATGAATCAAACGGGATAATGCAGAAATGATGCCTGAATATTGACTTGTGCTCTTTCTAACACAAAGTTCGGCCTAGAAAAGCATATGAACAATGTCGCCATTACAAAGTGGACAACTGCATTTTCAGACCCGGTTAGGTCAGTTCTGGCCCCGCTGGAGCTCCTGCTGTGTGGAACACGGGAACCGACAGCAGAAACAGTTTACGCAAGTCGACAGGAGGGCTCATGTTTGGCACGTTATGCTTTTGGATAAACACATGCGAGATCTGCGTTGTGGAGCGATCTGTGTATCAGTCCAGTACCGATCTAATTTCATATTGTTTCTATAATTTGGAAATCCTGGGCATTATTTCAAAGTTTTGTGTTAAGAGCCGGAAGGAAAAATCACGTTATGTCAACATGACCCACTCCTGATTTGCGATTATTTTCTTTTGCTAGTACTTGTGATTTTACTCAGAAGCTTGAGGGAAAAAAATAGGTTCACATCACTGAGGTCTTGAGACAATCACAGGAATCATCATTTCAAATTTAAAAGAAAAAAATATCTTAGTCTATCACAGACATAGACCATCTTAATGTTGCTGGACTTTGCTTCCAGGGGTAGGGGTTGACATTCCTGCTGCCACAACTTTTCTGAACCCTGTGTAGACTACAGCAAGGTCGCTGCCAATCTGCCAACATTCTGCATTCACATGGGAAGTTGGGGTCACTATCAACATCGGGGCAACAGCTACTTACAAAACACAGCTGGACCTTTGACACCAGTTGACTGGTCCACCCAATGCACTGGCTTCTGACTTGAGAAGGCTACTAGTCAACCAATGGAAACAAAAGGAATCTCCCTGGTGATGCTAGAATAATAAGCAGAAAAACCATTCTGATGGGGAGTTTGCCTCCAGAAACTCCTCTTTTTACAGGAGATTGAAAATAGGACACAAATGCAGAGTTCTTGTCTTTGAGGCTTAGAAATTGCTCAGAAATGTATAATTCAGGTAGAAAGCATAGATTTTTAAAATTTCATGCCCATCCTTATAATTATCCTAAATTTTCTCTGATTGCATTTCTGTTTCTGTGCTTCTCAGTCTTTATTTTAGCATTTTTCACTGATACAACCCTGGCCTATCTGCTAACCTGTCTGAGCTTCTGGTTCTTCATTTTGGAAAGAGAAGAAATCTGAAGGGAAAATAAGGTGAGTGCAAAATATCGCCTTAGGACTGCTAGGAGTAGCTGCATAAACGTCAGCAATCAGAGTGACAGTTATCTGAAAAACAGTGATCAAAATAATAATAAAATTATAGTGGTAGATTCATGTTCTCCTTCATGATTGAGCTTCGTGATGAGGAAACAGAGATCACATGTAGTTGTAACTGTGGTGCAGTAGAATCTGAGTGTCTATAAGACTGTGTTGATTGGTCTTTCACGACTGAGAAATGGGCTTTTCTCTGTATCATTCTGCACTACCGTGTTACCCAGCATTCCTGCTGCATGGATGAGGGCAGAGCTATGCATTCACACCAGCAATATTATCTCATTTAATTGTTACAGCAGCATTGTGATGTATGTCAGTGCTACTCTAGCTGCTTCTACCTGTGGAGAAAATGTGTTTGTTCTGACCTATACTGTACAACCTGGATGTGAATCAAATCACCTGACTCTAGAGAGAGAGAGGAGGGCCTGACACCGATGTACTCTTCCGTCCTTGTAAATATCGCCACACCTTTGATGTCACTGTGTATGACCTGTATCTCTCACTAGTTCTGTTTTCCTCAAGAACCTCCAGGAGTAGTGGCACAAGGCATGAGATTTGTGGGATCAGGAGACACCTCCAAATGCAGTGGATTGTTTTTTAAGCATTAAACTTTGCACTTAAAAGAACACACACACACAGCACACACAGACACACACATGTGCACATATCTGACCCCAATCATCCTGGACCCCGAGTCCCCTGCCTTGGGCTGGACACAAAGCATAGCAACTCCTGTCTGAGACTGAGGATCTGAGGAGCAGGGGAGCCCACTGGTGTCAGTCCTGGCCGGGTCTGTGGTCCCTGGGTGTGGGGCTATGGGTCCCAGGGAGGGAAGGCGGGTGTGCCCGCTCAGGGGAAAGGACGGATTTGACCTACCTGGTCTCATGTTGGTTGGACCGCGCAAGGCTTGAGTGGTGAGGGTGGATATTCCTGCTCACTCTGCACAAGCACTGGACTCTCCACAATTCATGTTCTACTCACTCTCTGAGCATCATGTGACTACTGAAAGGAGCAGTCGCAGCTCGTTTTCATTAAACTGTGACTTCTCATCTCGCAGTGCACTATGTCAGACCTTCCTGCACTGCTCAGAGGGAGCTGACTGATACGTAGACCACTTTGAACATGTTTATATGGGTACTTACTTTTTGGGTGGAAAACAATTTTACCATTTTCCTCAAAATTACTTGCCCTTGCTTTTCTTTTCTTCTTGAACATGTTTACTTGGAAATATATGTTAGCTAAACCTTCTGTCTTCTCCCCATGTGCTTTATTACTTTATTCTTATCCCTTATGCCAAACTTAACTTCTGAAATATGTCTTTATGGTGCACAGTAGAAGCTAATCAGGTTGAATATGCATTCCTTCCTTCCTTCCATTTTTATACATAAGGATTTTAAAATATTATATATGCTGTATAATAATCTCCACTTTTTCTGAGGCAATGGAAGAAATCATTTTTAATTTTTAGAAATAGAAAAATAACCTAAAATAAAATGAAACTGACAAAAAAATAATATTTCTCCAAACCTCACTCTCCAGTCCTGTGCAGAAGTAACTTCTACATTGGGAAGCACGTGCTGACAGAAGTCAGGAGATGGGGCGGGGCCTCTGCACTGAGTCTGTTCATGATGATGAAGATGCAGTAGTATCTTTTCTAGAAACTATGAAACTTGCATTTGTGCCAAAAGGAAACTCATATCTGTGTTAGTAAATAACACTGGGAAGAAATTGAAAGCTACTAAATATTAGTGCTCAGACACATACGATAACATCTAACTAGGAGAAAATGTCAACAACAGCATTTCCAGTGCAAGATGTTCTATGCTAAAAACTAAATGACACAAGGAATATAAAAATAATGGGACCAGGGAACCACGTGAGTAGATGAGATCTCAGAGCAGAGTTTCCTAAGCTTGAAAACTCTTGATTCCTGCCTGAGAGGTGGATGCTGCATGTGAGGTCTGTTTCTATTCAAAGAGCTTCTCTGTTTTTCTGTACCAGAGGCACATCTGGCTCTGCACATCAGCCCGCACTTCAGGGTTCAGCTTTATCTCAGCTGTGGTGCAGCAGCCCTCGCGAGTTTCCAGAACAGCAGTTCATAACTTGAGGGAGCCACGTTGAGCCAGACTCTAGCTGCACTAATCTTAATATTTTCACAAGGTTTGATTTTGTCAAGTCCACTAAGAAATAGTTTTAAGAAAATCTGTAAAATAAGAAATAAGGATGCTAGCAATCTATTTTAGTTTAGACTATGAGTTTATATTTAAAGTCTCACAAGTAACACATATGTGTGTGTGATAGAGGAAGCACTTACTTTTGCCTATATACAAACCATAAATACAATTTTGAAAACTGCTCATACACATATCAGAAATGAAAGTCAATGTATATCAGTATTTCTCAAATATCATTTCACTCATTATCATTACAATATCTAAGTTCACATATCTTATTTTTAATATTTCAATATTATTAATATTGATTGAATAGTACTTTTTCTTTTTTGATTTTATTTTTACTTCTCATATAACATATTTTTGGGGGCAATGTGATATCTCAGTACATGTATGTGATGTGTAATCAGTATAAGAAGCATATTTACTACCTTAAACATTTGTTTCATCTTTGTGTTGAGAAAAATTAAATTGTTTTTAACTGTAGTTGTTCTGGTGTGTTATGGGGCACTAGGACTGACTTCTTCTCAGGACTTTCACAGTCCCTCCTTATGCCTTGGCCCCACCCCCTTTCCCAGCCTTTGGTATCACTGTACTACTTGCTATTTCTATGAAACTAATCTTCTATTCTCCACATATAAGAGAAAACTCATGGTATCTGTCTTTCATGTCTTGGGTTATTTTGTTTAATGTAATGGCCTCCAGCTCAAGTATGTTGCCATGAATGTAAGGATGTTATTATTTCATGGAAGAATAATACATTCTTCCCCATTTACCACTTGATGGATACTCAGACTTATTCTAACTCTTTGGTCTTATGAATCAAGCTGCAAAAAACTCGGGAGTTCAGATATTTTGTCATTTCAACAGCTTCTCCTCTTGTTTTTTTTTTTTTTCTTGCTCCTCTTTCCCTCTGCTTTTTTTTCCCTCTTATTCGCTCAACAGGCCCCTCTCTTTCTCCTTTTGATATACTTCAAGGAATGAAATTCTTCAACATTATAATATACTTTGGTTTAGTTCCTTAAAGAGCTTTCATATTATTTTTCATAATTCTTTTAATTTTCATTCTTTGTATAACAATTTCTTTTTCTCTTCCAAGCAATTTTTTTTATCATTTTCAATGTACCAAGTTGAAATGATACTTCACACTTTTGATTTTATATATCTGCATGATAGATGCTGGGAATTCCAGCAATGTTACTAGAAATCTCTGCAGTAGGCTCCAGTTTCCTGCCCAGTATATGATGCAGGCCTGGGGGTGCAGAAATAAGATAGAAGTAAGAGAGATAGAAAGTGTGGTGCTAGTGTAATCAATTCCAGTGCAATAGACAAAAGAAACTGCCAGCCCAAGCCACTGATTTTTATGAGTAATCAATTGGGGTAAAAGCAAGCTACATGAAAGGATGGGAATGAAAGACAAAATATGCAGATATGTAATTTCTATGGAAACCAAGAGAAGCAAGGGCTATAATAGAAAAGACACAGCATTCTAAGATTAGGAACAGATTGGACAAATATGTGCTGGTTATTAGAACATTGTTAAGGTTTTAATTGTGGAAGTGAAATTTTGGTGCAAGTGGCTCTTACCTTAGTAGCAGGCCTTGGCCAGACTCCTCCAGACAAAGCAATGGAGGGGTTAACCCTTCACAGCCTGTGCTGCTGTGGGCACACTCAGTATCACAGTCCCCTGCAGATGAGTAAGCTAAGCATTTCACATATCTCTCTTGGCCACTGGAATACTGTCTTTTGAGAAATGTCTATTCAAATCATGTGTTTATTTTCAGTTGAAAGATTTATGTACTTTTTCTGTTTGATTATTTGAGCTCTTTATATAGTCTGGTTACTAATCCTTTGCTAGGTGGATAATATGAAAACACTTTCTTCCATTCTCTAGATTGTCTTTTAACAAGGCTGATTGATATTGTTGTTATGCAAAATTGGGGTCACTTTTTTGATAATATCCAATCATTGCTATATTTACCTACATTAAATCTAGTATTTCAAAAAATAATGAGCACACAGTTTATGTTAGGTCCTGTACAAGGATGTAGGCTCACATAGATAGCTAAGATACTATGACTACCTTCATAGTGCTTTTGCATAGGAAATATCTTACCTCCAAGTACATTTAATACATTAGAATTTGATGAAAGGGATACCAAAAGCTTGAAAAACTTTTATAAAAGCATTTCTAAGAGATTCATCTTTTATGGATGAGGATACAGATCTGGGTGGGAAGTAATTTAATGTGATGGAAGAGAATTTATGTTGCTGAACGTTGTTAAGGAAAAAGCAGAAATGAAGATCTGGTAGTATGAGAGGTAGGAAAGACCTCATCACAGAAAACACTAAACAAGTATAGACTTAAAAAATGCTAAATTCCTCTAGCAGTCTGGAAACGATCTGCTATAGACCAACTGCAAGTCTTTTGCATGTAAATTTAGAAGATAAAGGGAAAAATTAATTGGGGATATTTCTTAAAAGTATCTGCTTCAAGTGCTGAGGTGTTTTGATATTTCTGTGCTGTAGTTGAAGTCTCTAGAGATCTTTTTATCAGGAGTAATATGCTCTCATTTCTGTTATTGAGAAAAACATGTTCCAGTTACATGGAGTTTGAATCAGAAAAAGAAATGTTTCGAGGCAGAAAACTATTATAATTTTAATGTGTTCCCTTTTAAAGTGCTCTTGACTTTTTTATTTTCATGTTTAAATTGTTTTTCTTGACAATCTTTAATGAAGCAGTTATTGAGAAACATTTTACTCGATGACAATAAAAACATATTTATTGGGAACTATAATGAGTACTTTCAGAAATGAAGACTCAGCCCAAGACAATGTATCTATTATCACCCTTATTTTTTAAAACTGTTCTGAAAAAAATTAATATCCAAAACTTACAATCAGATGAACAGAATGGTACTGGTATAAATATGCAAATGAAGGAACATAAATATATTTATTTGTGGAGGTTGTTGTAGACTAAATACAAAATAGTGAGCTGAAGAAAACTTTAAAATATGGTAAGTGATTTATAATATAATTTAAGCACATGGAAAAGCATGTATGACTCTCAGCATCATATCAACTATCAGAGTCAATTTCTAAGGTCAAGAAGGGTTCCATAGAAACAACGTTTTGATTTGAAACAATGTCATTCTAAAATTTACATCAACAGTATGTGAGAAGGATCAGTAAAGGATTTTTTTATCTTTATTGGTACATTAAATATATACATCATGATTGCACTCCATAATGGGGATTTGTACCAGTATTTTTTTTTAAGGTAGAAGCATAATGAAGGAAGGCCAACTCCACAACCACTGAAATAAACAATGAGCTATTGATAATCAAAATCCCACCTTAGGAACATATACTGAATCAAGTTACATGTCTGGAAGTAAGTGAATGTAGGAAGGATTTTTTAAATTAACTTTTCTGTGTAACTGAGTAGCCTTCAGGAAAGTGAAATGGGATACAAATATTTCTTCCCTATGAAATGTATACAGTATGAATATGTAATATACATTATGGAAGATTAGATTTTATAATATGAATTTATAAATCAGAAGAATGAAACATGTCATTCAATAAAAACATGTAAAAGATTTGAACAAACACTTCACTGTCTAAGACGTATTGACAGATGTAAAGCTTACAATAGATGTTCAATTTAAATAAAAATGAGTGAAATTCAGACTGTCCTAAAGACCTATTTTTCATCTGCTTGATTTGCAAGTTTCAAAAATTTTGAAACATGCTGTTTGACTGTTATAAGGGAAAGTATATTAATATATTGCTGGTAGGAATTTAATTGGTACAGACTTCAATGAATAGAACTTGGAGATGTCTGTCAAAGTCAATCACATGGTCTGATTCAGTAATTCTTGATAGTCTAGCATATGTTTGAAATGAGGTGCTTACAGATTTCACTTTCACCATTATTTGTCACAGAAAAAGACTGAGAAAAACACCACAGCACCTCTAATGGCCCAGTCAGGCAGTAATTACAGCACAGTCACTCCATGAAATAAGATTGAATAAACTCTTAGGAAAGAGTTACGATGATTAACTGAAAAATTATCTAATGGTAAAGACAAAATGTATACTTGAATGCTATTTATTATGTATTTACATATGGCTCAGGGTTGAACCAGGACCTTCAAACTGAGTTTGTCCTTTTCCCCAGCCCATTACACTTTTTATTTTTCTTTTCTCTGCTTAATTTTGTTACAGAAGCTTACTAAGTTACTAAGTTGCCTAGGGTGGGCTTGCACTTATGATCCTCAGACATTAGCTGCCTGGAATGCTGGAATTATTGCCAGGTCTACCTGGAAAGTAGTTTACCTTTATCAGTAGAACATAATTTTGTGAGGACACACAGACATTAGGCATGTTATTTACCTCTAGGAAGGCAAACGGGAGATCCAGAGGAAGCTTCCCACAGAATCACTCCTCGGAGTTCTGAAATTGGAGCTATGAACTTAGCACCTGTTAAATTTAGAAACACACCTGGAGTCAATAAATAGAATTAACTAAGACATGTAAAAAATGTTTAGAAATCTGAATTTCCTAGGTGAATGTGCAGTGTGATCAAAAACATGGCTAATGTTCTTGTTTTAAAAGTTATTACAGTACAAGGCGCAGTGCCAGCACAATCCTCCCAACTTCAGGTACGTCCCTTCATTCTGGCATTTTTGGAGGCCGTGCTGGAATCTTTCCCACAGACTGTATTTATGTCACCTGCTCGCCTGAATCCTGCAGTGTTTTCCTTTTGCGATCATTTGACTCTGGGGAGAGGTGGAAGTCAGCCCAGGTGAGTGAGAGTCTGGCTTTCCTTTGGTGCTCAAAGCAGAGCTGGAGGGGCATCTTTTGAGGGAAATTTCTGGCAGTCAGTCTTCTTTTGTAATAAATTGTTTTTAATTTACTCTCTCACCATACTCTTCCATGTCTGTCTGAACATGCTGAGGTCAGTAGCATATAAAGGTGTGCAATGTACACTGACTGCAGTTTCTTCAGGTTTCAGATTTAGAGCCCAGAGACTTATTATATTGAAGTCATATTAACACTTTGTTCATTTCAAACAAATGTATAAATGTACAGTGTTTGCAACATGCAAGGTGCTCAGAACCGTATGTGACACTGATTTTAAGGAGATTCCAGGACACGTGCCAACTCCGTTACCGAGGGACTGAGGGTGTTATTAATCTAAGACTTCCCTTTCACATTTACAGAGAATTGTCTGCATATGGGTGGGCTACACAGCAGTCATCAATGCTTCATCTCAAGCTTGAAGGTCAGTACGGGAAGCGGAGCTGGACTGACAAATGGCAAAGATGAGTAGTAAGTTGGGTCCTGTCTGAGATCTATTTGACAATAAAAGCTACAGTGTAAAAATCCAGACAAAATAATGACACAGAAGTGGAATATTCTTCTAAAGCTTGATGATATAGTTCCACCATAAAAAAGTTGTAATGGAAATTGTTATTCTTTATTTGAAAATTAATTTATTGATTCTCAAAAAATGTGTTAACAAAAATATTTGGAACCCTCTTGGCTAAAATGTAAATTCGCTCCTTAGGAATAAAGTCTATTTCTCTTTCTAATATAGAAAAAAATGTCTCCCATCTCATATGATTTTTGAACATTGTGTGGTCACCAGGGGGTCTGAATTTCCTTACTTTGCTTGGCCCTGGGATCAGCGGGGGAGGTGGAGCACAGTTCTAAGCGGCTGACTTTGACACGGAGACATGGCCGAGAGTCTTTGTTGAGCATGTGTTGGGAGTTTCCCTCTTGCTCTCCGCTGCTATTCTCCTGCTCTGTTTCCAGCCCACTATGGACTCCGCAGCTGTGTAACCACCCACCTTCCGCCACGACACCATGGCTGCCGCAGCTGTGTAACCACCCACCTTCCGCCACGACACCATGGCTGCCTTGTACCCAACTGACCATGGGCTGATTCAACGAGGCAAGGTATATCTCTCCTCCTCCAAGTTGTAGATGCCCAGTATGGTGGTCGGTGCCCGCAAAACCAGCCAATACACACATGCAAATTAAATTTGTATTCTTGTATTTCAGTGTTATTTTGTATTTTCTAGGGCAATATACCTCCAAAACTTAATCTATTTTCCATACTTTAAAAAACTCTTAAGAATAATATTCATTGTAAACATGGCTTGAATATTTGGCAAGTTAATCCCCAAACCATATTTTAATAATATTTACAAATAGAAGTTTTGGCAGATAATCAAGATTAGATGAAGTTGTGGGGGTGCAGCCCCACCATGTCACCATGATTTTGAAAGGCCAAGAAGAGAGTGAAATTTACCAGCTCATCCCTTGAGCCTTCTCCCTCTAGGTCCCAGTGCTGGGGTCTTGGATTTGCCAATGACAAGTGCTGAAAGCTAAATTAATTTATATTCTCTAGGTCGATCTGTCTCATACATTTTGTTGTATCAACAGAAAGCAGGCTGAGAAAAACATTTTTCTAATTTTGATCATATATCTTTAGATTATAGAAGTTATATTTTACAGACTATACATAACTGAGTGCATTTTGAATTTAGAATTTAGAGATCTAAACCTGTAGAAGCATTATTTTTCAAGAATTTATAGAATCTTGAATCATTTATGATATTTCTAAAGACTGGAGGAAGCTATCTATAACAGATCACTTTGTTCCAAAATCATAGTAATTCAAACCCTGAAGAACCTGGTTTCCCATGGCTTCAGATTTGAGATGAAAGTAATGCAAATACAGAAAAATAGACCAAGATGGAGACTTACTCCCTTTTTCTCATCATTGTCTGGGATATCTATGGGGTGTGCTGAGATGCAGTACCTGGAGGTAAAGAGAAGCCCCCGACATGGCCCAGTTTATGTCCCCATCACTCCTAGGAAAAGTGACATGGTGAGCTCAGAACAAACTTCTCATGAAGCCCTGAGTCTGTTGTTTCTACCCCTGGAGGCTTTTCCTAGGGTGTGACACAGCCTCTGTGGTGTCCACCTATGGCAGGCTGATGATTTTGGGGTCTCTCCCCTGTGGTACAAGTGGACATACAGACTCCAAGTACACTGGGAATCTCTCCTGAGCCTTGGGGACTGGTGACAAGGAAGCAAATTTCAGACTGCTGTCTTGTATTGCTGTCTCTACGCAGTAACCATAATTCACATAATCCGTTGTGTGAGTGCGTTCTGTCTTACCAGATTCAAAGTAGGAGGTAATTCGACATACTGGACCAAAACAGTAGCCAAAGAAGCTGTCGGCACAAGCACATAGTGGGTTTCCACACAGTGATGGTCTTTGCTATTTTACGTAGTGTGAGTCCTTTCTTGGATGAGTCATCAGCAAACCTGCTTGGGGTTCTCATTCTCTGTGTGTCTGTTGTGATTGAAGACAGGACCAGGCAACTCTGCTATCTTACACACGGCGATTGTGAAATCCATCCCCATCACCCCCACCAGCCCTGCCATATTTTCTTTTAAGGCAGCCAAGGTAGCTTGGCCAGAGAGCACCACATGCCCTGAAGGTGACAAATTCTTAAAAAGACCTTGTATCACTCAATCTACCACAGCCAGACATGACTTTTGTGTTGACCCCATTAAAGTGTCTATTGTGAAGACCACTGGGCCAATTTCCAGTCTGTTGCAGAGGAGGTAAACTCCTGTGCCACACCGTGTTTCTTTTTGTCATTGATAAATGTCACAGCAATATGTATTCCGGGTGTCTCTTGCTTGTGATCCAAAAGAACTGTCCTTCCCAACTGGTGGAAATAACACAGTTATATCGCTGAAGGATTGTCATTGTAAGTTAGGACACTCAGCTGTATTACGGCCTTTGGAATCCATCTGTATCCCTGAAAGAACATCACTTCAGAAACTGATCTGCCCCTTTGGCTTATGTGTTAAAATGCTGTGATCAATATGTCTCATCTCTTTTCTATGTGACAATATATTTTAAATAGTATTGACTCTTCTTTAAACATACTGATATATATGTACATATTTTATACATGTTATTTATACATAAAATAAAGTTACATATTGTTATGTAATCATAAAATATGTGTTTATATATTTTATGTATAAAATAAGAACAACTCATTAAATACATGAAACATAAGAACATAAATTCTTTTAACAAAAGAACATAGTTGTTTTAATAATTTATTTAAAATATATAAAATATATATAAAACAGAATAAAACCATATCCAAATTTTAGATAAAGATACTCAAAAACTTGAGGGGAAAATAATATTTATCTTTTTCTTCTAACCCCCCCAAATTACAGCACAAACCGCTGTGTTCAGAGTACTTTTCTTCTCTTTGGCAAAACTATGATAAAGGACAAGAACCAAAGAAGAAAATTGTTTGATTCTATTTAAATGCTTTTCCTTTGGGGAGCAAAGGCTTCCTCACATCCAGATCCCCAGAAATCTGTCAGCTTCAGAAAACCCCTGAGGTTCCAGTCAGAGATGTGAGGGCTCTAAGGCCTCCAGAGTCCACAGCTCTGAGTGGTGGAGACAGCTTCTTCGCTGCAGGAGCTGTTTACGTCTCTTCTGTTCATCTTTCCCTTTTCTCCCCTATAATGTGCTGCCCTGGCCATCTCAAGGACATGATTGCTCTGGTGCAAACCAGTTTTCCTTCCTCCTGGGAATGTGGGGCTATTTATTAGGGTAGTTACTTTATCTGCTGCACGGTTTCAAAATTTATTTTCACTACAAAGTATATGTTTATGCTTTGAAATTTTTTCAAATTTATTTTTAATGAAATAAGTTTTTATTATTAAGTCAGTGTAGAGCAAACGTTCAATTCCAATTACTTTTCTCTGAGTTTTGTTTCTAAGTGACTCACCCAGGAAGACCATTACCATTTTAGTTTATTAGTTAAATTTAATCTCAAAACTGAGCTAGACCTATTTCCTTATTTCCTTCCTTCCTTTACCTGATACAAATCTTAAGTTAAGAACTCTCTCACTTCATCAACCTAGAAGTCTAAAATCCTTCTTTGTTGCTTTGTTACTACTAGTATAAGAATTATCTTGAATCCTAACACAACAAACAGGCTTTGACAGCTTTCTAGACATATTAAGTCAGATGGCCTGGGCTTTGATCCTGGTATTGAGAGCTAGTCATTAGCATGATAGGAAGTAGAGTGCTGACCCATGGGGAAATTCACTGGGAAGGATGACACTACAGAAGTCAGTGTAAGCTTTTTGTGGAAGAAACAGTTATCAGTCAGTCTCTCAGTGCGGACTCCCTTCTACTGCAAACCCCCTTCTCCATGACTCTCACACAATGCACACGCTTGGGTTGTGTAGAGACTGTCTGTCCCTCTGGACTACAGTAGAATAAAATGTGGTCAAATGTAAAGAATACAATGAATGCCAGGTTTCCCCAGAGCGAAGACTTGGCAGGGTGCCTGTAGTTCATCATAAAATAACCCAGTGAGCTCCGCTGTGCCACAGAACCACGATGTGTTCTGGGATGACCTGGGCCTATGGTGCTGCCTCTGAGGGGCCAAAAGGTAGAGCACTGGCAGCGTCATGATGCTCACGCTGCTTGGTGAGCCATGAGCTATAAAGCCTTTGTCTGCCCCAGGAGCCTTATATTTAATTCATGAGTCTGTGAGATAGCAAAGCATGAGGCAGCAAGGATGGCTCGATCTCAGAATTTTCACCTTTGTGGACAATTATTTCACCATAAATTGCTAAACTTCTCTAGTCCACATTAGGATTGTTGTGTAGATTGAGTTGTTAAATTTAAACAACCTCATCCAATGTCTATCACTGGAAGACTCAGTAAAGATTAATTAGCATTACATAATGCTTCCGTATCGTGAGCCAATAGTGCTTTAATATAATTAGGATATACAGTTGGCAACAACTGCATCATATCAAAACAAAAAGGCAAACCTCATTCCCTCCTCCAATTTATTTATTGTAGAAAACCCTGTTAAATTCCCCTAAAGTTTCTCCATGGAACTTTCCTTATCATTTCTCAAGTTTTCTTATTCTTCTCATCACAGTTAAATGAATTTACTCTGTAGCACGGGGCAATACTCAATTTATATTGTTTACGACACTGAGTAGAACAGCTAGGAAATTATTCACACTCATATTCCTTCCATTAAGTCAAGTTTTAGTAATCACATTTCAGATGTCAAGGCACAGAAAAGCACTCCTTCACCCTTGACAAGTAGCAAAGCACACCTTGAGCTGCACATACATATTCAATAGTTGATTTGAAACCAGAATACCTTTGTGTTTTCCCAGCTATAAGCTTAACCAGGTCACACTCATACAAATCCCCACATACCACTGGCTTGATTTTTGCATCAGTTGAAGAAATCAATGCCTATTTCAAAATCTTTCCCACTTTTTTTTTTTTTTTTTTTTTCTGAGAGGCTCTGTGATGTCTGAAGGGATCCTGGCCTCTGGCTGAGGGAGGACTCTCAATTTGTCTTTGTTTTTGTTTTTGTTTTTTTCCTTCTGTGACACATTGTCAAGATTTTATAAGATTATAGTCTGAAAATTTATATCACCTTGAGCAGAAGACTTGATTACCACAAGAAAACTTCAGCTCTTCTGTAAACCTCCAGGTTTTCCCTCCCATAAACATACTTGTCACTTCAGAAGCATCTTTGTCAAGGGTCCAGAATATGCACTCACTCTCCACGGATCCTGTTTCTTCACCCAAAATTATCTCTCACTGCATGTACTGATTATAAAGATCTTCATAAGAATTTTCAAAATTCAAAAGATTTACCTGCATCCCTTTGCTTCTCAAATTTTTGGAGAGAGGTTAGTTTTAATGATTCCAAGATAGTTTTCCAGCAAAAGCATAGTCAGTTTTAATCTCTGAAAAGGTATTATTCCTCTCCTAAGGGAACTTTACACAACAAAGCAGTAAGTGCATGTGGAAAATATCAGTTTCACCACTAACTAACTATTTATTACTGTTAGCAGCATGACTTCAGTATTTGAGTCCAGGGTCAAAAGAAGTCAAAAAGTAGCTGGCCATGGTGGCTCATTCCTGTAATCTCAGAACTCAGGAGGTAGGAAGTTTGCTGTGAGTTTGAGTCCAGCCTGAGCTACACAGTTCAAGGAGTCTGCAGCACATGGAGAAACCCTGTCTCAAAAAAAAAAAAAAATAACAAAGAATATATGAAATCCAGAGGCAGGCCATCTTCACAACTTGCACATCTGTGAATTTGCATAGAGGAGAAAATGTGGAAAGCAAGAAGGTAGATAATTACGTGAAATAAAATAGTTCAAAATGTCCTGAAAGAATAAGATGTGTGTGAAGTATCCAGTGATAGGAGCTTTAAATGAAGAGAAGATGTGTTTGTTTTTTTCTGACCTTGAGATGGAGTCTAAGGCTTTTGCACTAAACCAAATCCCCAGCACTTTTTGTTTTCCTTTTTAAAAATTTTTCTAAGACAAGTTATCTTTAGTCTCTAAATGGTCTCTTCTGACCTCTCTCTTATCCTCCTGCCTCAGCCTCCTGGAATGCTGGGAATATAAATGTGCAACCCCGTACCTGGTCACTAGCATGTTGTTAAATCAAAATAAGTAAATAATAAAAAGTCTTAACTGTTGGTGAGAAATGAAAGCTGTAGTGTGGGAACAGAGTGGAATGTTGATAATGTATAAATTAACCCTCCGAAGTTCAGATTTTGACCTTCTAGTGTCAAAGGGAAACCTGTCATGGTAAAAATGAGACAGATCCAGCTTTCTCTGTGTGTGAGTAAGATAGAAAATGTAGGTTCTAGTGAAGCAGCTCTCTCACTACAGCTAGAGCCAGCAGTCCAGATTAGTTAGCATTGTCTCAGGACTGCTTCATTTTAAATTTTAAAATATTTAAATTTAAGCAAAGAAATAATTGGAATGTTTTTCTCTTGTTAAACATAGTTTGATATACTCAACTATTTATAAAGTTACCCTTTTGATTCCAATTTAAAAATATGTAATTGAGAAATTAACATAGATGTGTGGTTTTATTTGAAAATTTCAAAAAAATATAGCTGTGAACAGTACAGAAGCATTTAGGAATCTTAAATGATGCACTATTTATAAATATAACTTATTAGACATCTAAAAATCTCTGAAAAGCTTTAAAACACTCTTTTTATAAGTCTAAAACATATATTTCAAATGAAATTTGAACACATCCTTGGTATATAGGTAAAATGTTAAAGGAATACAGATCATGAAATTCTAAGGATTTTTATCTATCTGAAGAATGATAATGTTTATTAGAATTATGGATTAAAATATGTAACATTTAAAGTTTAATTTGCTAAATTTACAAGTTGGATTTATAAATTCCCAAGGATATCTAATCTAAGATGGATTTCCAAAACAAAAACTAACTCAATTGATCATTTAGTGTACTGCTGACATAAAGTTGTATAAAAATATATCTGATAATCTAACATAAAAGAGATAAGATTACTTTCCCAGGGATTAGAATATTGGTGGACAAACATTTAACCAGAAGTCTATGCTTTGGAGAACATGTTTTGCTTATTTACTAATCAAATAAAGTGTGAAAAATAAAACTTTTGGGAGATAATAAGTATATTTGTGAAATAAGTAACATTGTTTCAGTGTAGTTTGGAATCTTTTGTAAAATGTCAAGTATTTCTGAAGAGGTATTTTCTTAAGTTGCATCTCACAGTATGATCCACCCCTCTATCTCCTTTCATACTTGACCGCTTTCACAGAGTGAAGGATTATTAAATGGTAGCGCCTTTGTAATAATGTCGATGTGGGAATAATTTCTGCCATGAGAGTGATTTGTGTTCTCAGACTCAATTATATCTCTCCTCCCCTCAGGGTACGTACAGCAAAGCCTCTGAGCTGACATTTATTGTATCCATTATGGAAACAAAAACTGAATTGCTCAAGGCATAACATTAAAGCGTTGTTTGAGAGGAACACACAAAGGCCAGAACACATTCAAGGTAAATTCATGCCTGCTATAAATTAAATATAACTCTAAAGTATAAAGTAACAGTAGCCTCTCACTGTATTTCATAATCAAGACGTGTTTTAAAATCTTACTCTGATGAAAACTATGTTGTTCTATATACACATTGTTATTGTACAGATGGAATTATTTTACATAAATTACTTGCTGATGATGTTACTTGAATTTTATCAAAGTACTTTATCATCATATTATGAAAAGAACTCCAGTAGGAAGAACAAGGGCTGACAGTCATCCTGCTGGTCGACTTGTGGAGCTTTCCACTGTGGACAAGCAGGTGAGTGCTGATGTGTGAGCTCGGGCCACAGTCCATATGGACATCCATAACCGGAAGTTCCCGATCAGTATTCTCCCTTCCCCTGACACCCGTATCTTACTAGAAGGCAGTAGATAGAAGGGCGAGGTGTTCAAAGAGCACCGGATTATGCAGCCCAGGATGGCTCTGTTGGCCAGCTCAGTCTAAGGAGGCTAAGACTACCAGCACTCCCTGTCTCTTATTTACAAACATGATTTTTAATGATTAGAAAACTGGAAGATCAATGCACAGTTCAATGAATGGAAATTTATATGCGCATAGTAGTCTATATATGTACATATAGTAAGTTTCATATATATGTATATATATGTATGTATATATATGTATATATATATATGTATGTATATATATATATATATATATATATATATATATATATATGGAGAGAGAGAGAGAGAGAGAAACATATAGTTGATAGCATGTAAGTGCATTGTCCAAATATTTTATAGCCTTTCTTTTTTCTTTCTTCTCTTATTACAAATAGATTAAGTTAAAGGTTTTTACTACAGTTATTTATTTTTCTTTAAGGGCAGTTTTCACTTTAAAAAGTTGGAATCCATTCAGTAACACATTTAGTATTATTATGATATTTTCCCTGAAAATGTATACTTTCCTACTGTCTGTACTGATGCCTTTCATTTTAATCCGCTTTTTTATTTACTGTGACCGTGCACACTTCGGCTTTGTTTGCTTGGTAGGTCCTTGACTACACTTGTTTCACATCTCGGTGGATTTAACTCGAGGCTCCCCCGCAGCACTGTGACGGTTACACTCGCCTGTCCTCTTGGCTGGCTTGGGAGAGGCCTGCTGGGGATGAGTAAGACGCACTTCGGGGTACGTCTGGTGAGTCATGGAGACGCAGCCCTGGGGTCTAATCCACCCTTCGCCCCTGCTGCCCCAGTGCTGTTCCCCTTCTCTGGTTCGCTGCCTCTGTGACCTGATGATCTGTGCTGGGCTGCGCCCTCTGCCATGCCCGCCCTGCCCTGGACCAGCTGTGGACTCAAACCTCTGGGACTCGGAGCCAGCGAAGCGTTTCTTCTCTGCTGCGGCAGATGTGAGGTATTTGCTCCAGTGATAGGCGATTTGACGAACGCAGTATGCACTTGCTTTCCTTCAGCAATCTTATCTAACAACGTGCAACGTGTACTTTGTGTTTTAAGTTTTTCATCATTTCCTGGGTTATTTCTGGGGCTTTTCCTCTTCTAGGTTCAACCTATTTATTAGAAGTCTTTTTCATGAATGAAAATAGGTATATGCAACTCAGTGCTTTCCTACTTCTAAATATTGCAAAGGACTTAACTCTTTTGAAATGTACTTTTGCTTTTATTATATCTGTATTATAAGCATTGCCCCATAACATTATTTTTGCTGAATAGGATCAATATTCGTTTAGATTTACCCACATAGTAACTGTCTATCCCACTCTTCCTTTCTCTCATTGTCTGGTTGTGGCACCTTTTCTTTCTGCTTAAAGAAATCTCTTAGTATTCTCTCAATTTTTGTCTAACAGCAGTATTTATTTTGCCTTCACTTAAAGAGTTCTGTCACTGACTTTTCAATTCTATTTTGAAATGTTCTTTTAAAACTCTGAAGATGTTACTCCATTATGCTCCAGGTTATTAACTTCTGTTGGGAAATCTTTCTGCTGTCCACTTACAGTAATTGCTTGGGCTTCATTCCCTAACTGATTTTAACATTTTCTTTTGGACTTTGGGCCTCACCAATATTGCCGCCTAATCGTTTCTGGCTTTGTTTTGAATGCAGATTTGTTTTTAGAAAGATTTTAATTGTTCAGCTGATGTAAGTCTGATGAAAAAAATGCTGAATATTTAAAAATATTTCATTAAAATATATTTTGCCATGAATTCCCTCATAATATTTTCCTGTGCACTAAACACACTCATTCCATTGTTTCTGCCACTTTCTGAAGCGGTTTGGAGCACCCTCTTACTTGAGCGCCTTTACTTGTGCAGTCGTGGCTGCCTTGAGGTCCTGTGTCCACTCCACATGTTTGCTTATTGTCATCATTTTGGCTTTGGGGAAGAAAACATGATGTCATGGTGTTAGATCTGGTGAAAAAAATGGATGAAAATGCATATCATAATTTGTCTGAAAGAAAATACTAGAAATGTTTGACCAATGTGGACTGACTGATGATAACATGCAGTGACTTTTCAAAGTTTTTAAAATGTATCCAGTAAAAGATACTTTGCTATTAATTTCCATCAAACATTCAAAATATTCCTCATCTTGTTTTCAGCACCCTTTTTGACAATGTCTTTTTCTGTCTTAAGACCTTTCCAAATTTAGATTTTGAAATTCAAATATTCACTGTATCTTTGGATCACTGCTTGTATGTGTTGCAGTTTCGGAAACGTTTTACTATTTCTTCAAATAGGACTTCCACCTTTTCTTCCTCTCCTTCTCTTCAATTTATGCTAGAGCTTGTTAGTGAGCTCTGTGCCTTGTTCTCTTTCTAGTTTTATATAGCATTTTCTTTACTCTTTACTTTTCAATCTGGATATTTTATGCTGATATATTACATGCTTAATAGAATCTTTTTCTCCATGAGCAAATGATTACTACCAAGGATAACTGTTTAGCTTTTAGACTACTGAGGTTTTAAGATTTAGAATTTTCACTTCATTTAAAAAATTTAAATCTCAGCTCTTTGCTGTAATCTTATAGTTTTCCCATTGTTATCTAAAATGTACTAATTAGTTATTTTAAATTTTGGGTTATATTTTCAAGGGATTTTTTTCCTCTATAGTCCAGTTTTCCTCATTGGTTTTCTGACATTTTTATATCATCTGTGATATACTTGGTAATTTTCACTTGAATGCTATATGTCATATGTAAAAAACTGTAGTAGTTTTGGTTGATGGTATTTTTTCTAGAATAGAGAAATCATATTGTTCCCTCTAGTTCATTATCTTCATAAAATTTGTTTCTCATCTAATTAGTGTTTGAACTAATACAAGGCAGGGTTGAAATATCCTTGAGGATTGATGTACTGTTCAGTTTGTCCTGTTCCTAGATTTTTTGTCCTACTGAGAAGTCCTAGTTTTTGTAGGGCCTTATGTATTTTTATGGTACTTTGTGTAAATTCTCAGACATTGCCCTTCAGGGCTTCTCATTAAAATCTGCAGTATTTTCCATGAACCATCTCTTTAGTAGGTTCTTAATTCTACTTTATTTTTCCCTCTCAATCACTTCTCAAAATCTACATTTAATTTCTTCACATGTTTATCAGGGGTAGAATATTGACAAATGTGTTGAAGGAGCAGAGGAAGTAAGAGGCAGCCATGTGGACTGCACTAGTGATATAATTGTGCTTTTCTTTTAAATATTTATTTCTCATATTCATTTGTCATATACTGCAGGTGTTCAAATACATATTTTTAATATTTTTATAGCTTTTCTTGAGATACTTTGCTAAAGTTAATCTGATTTAAGTAATTGCACTATGATTAAAATTGTGACTTCCTCATTCCAAATTTTCATCAGATATTGTTGACCAGATGCACTTAAAAATTATAATACACAAACCTTCCAGAGGCTTAGAATGTGACACAACTCATTTTACTTCTGTTAACATAATATCTGGGGCATAGAAAAACTTTTTCTTACTTTAATCAATCTAACAGGCCCAAATCTGTGAATCTGACTTTGGGTATTAAATGTATATTCGTTATTATAGTGTTATTGTAATATTTGAAGAGATTTACTTTGTCCTTTCAAGATGTGTTTGAATTTTCTGGTAATCTTTTTCTCCAATTTCATGTATGGCTTCAGCTTCCTCTGATAAAATCTCTCTTCAGTTTCATGATTGCTCTCTTAGAAGTTCCCATTCTTAATTCAATGAACATAATTATTCCATATTTTATTTTTATTACAACTTTTTAAATTACTTATTCAGTACCAGAAATTTTATGACAACATAATTTCTGTGGCTTCTTGCTGATTAAGGCAATCTGGTTAGTTTTCTGATACATTTTTTTTGTTGTTGTGCTTCTATTTTGTAAATTTTTATCTTCCTCAAGTTAAAAAAAAAAGTTCCATTCTTAAAATACTGTTTTTTGCAGGTCATTTAGGCAAGCACAAGGTAAAACAGGTACAAAAATATGAACTATAAGTTCAAAATTCTGAAGAGCACAGTATATAATCTTCAAAAGATAAATTATAATAAAATATGGATAATGCATATTTGTATAATATTTGCATCACAAATAGAGCAAAGCTATTGGAAATTCCATATATACAAAAATTAAATTCATAATTTACAGAGAGATGCAGGTCAAAGAAGAAGAGGCTTTGTAACAATTCTAAGAAGAAAAGAATAAATCTAAAATATTAAAAAAAAAACAACTGAAATGAGGTATTTTTTTGAGAAATACATGGTGTGACTTGCATATATACACTTTAGGATCTCAAAAATTAAATTTATTTCAATTAAGTTTTTTATATATGCAGAGAAAAATGGCTGAGAAATACATGAATATTCTTGATAGTATCTTTTCAGTTCTAAGTTGTCCATATTTTATAGATTAGACATTCAGATAATTTTCACACTATTTATTGAATGATGTTGCAATTTCTAAGTTGATTTTAAAATATAATCAAATTGTTATTCAGCAATTTGAAGTTATTTGAGTTAGAAGATTAATGTGATAGAACTGACTGGATTATGTCTTGAGAGAGTCTGTTTATTGAATAGTGATTCAGTTATCAAGTTTGACTAAAACAATAATAAATCTACTCTTCAGTGAGTATAAATGCTGAGGGAAGTAGTGGCACTGGGCAAATTACTGAATTCTAAGCAATATGTGTCTAAAGCTCCAAAGACATACTTGTGATGTTTCACAGGGAAGTTACTATTTGTACATAAGTTTCTATTGAAATCCTCATTTTATTCTTCATTTCTTATTCAAAGTGATTTTTATTACATTTAATTGTGCATATTTCTCTAACTTGCTTTGACTGCTGTCAAAGTGTACTATTTTGAGTGTTCGGGACATGGAACAGAGTAAAAAAGACTTAAAGAAATGAATGCATATACTGATTCTGCAATTTTTCAGAAACATTTTTCAAACAAAAATATGATCTAGAATATGATGGATGAATTATTTACTCTATCCATATGTTATACTTTATAATGAAGTTACTTGATTTGTGCTATAATTATTTTAATAATTATGAGAGGAGTAGAGAGTACACTAACAGTAAATTTTTTTAAAATTAAGCAGAGTATAAATATTTTCACATTGGCAGCTTTATTTATTTATTTATTTATTTATTTATTGGCACTGGGAATTTAACTTAGAACCTTACGCTTGGGAAGCAGGCACCAGAATTGCTGAGCTAACTCTGGGCCTTGCAAGCTTAATTTTGAAACTATGCCTCACTTCCTGTTATCCCTGCACCTTTGATTCTGTACTGACTTTTAACTTTGTTAAAAGTGAAATGCATTTTGAACATCATTACACTAATATCAAAGTAGTGTCTAATTTTCTCTGTAATATACTCAGTCAAGTTCTCTTTATGCAACTTATAAACAAAATATACTTTGGAGAATTCTAATCAAATAAATAATGATTTTCAATCAAGAAATATGCTTGGAAATATACTTTGTAGCTTTTCTTACAACTCAGGTCGAGTCAAATTAATTAAAACACTCAATGTTGGACTAAGAAACATTATATCTCAGATACAGTTTGCCTGACTAATTATATGGTGCTTGAAATCTTCATAGAAAATCACTCATGGTAGTTTTGGTTAGCAATGATAAATAGCTCATGGTAGTTTTGTTAGCTATGACAAATCTGGGGCTTGGACTTCGGCCAGTGTGTGAACAGTGATGTGTTTAAAGTACTGAATGGTCGAAGGGGTGGGTGTTGGGTGTGCTGTGACCCCCAGGCTCCGGGCCTGGAAGGTGAGAGTTCATGCAGAGCCGTTTCTCTCAAACCTCCCCCAAAGATAGCTCAAGTCCCTCTTGCTGTGCATGGATTCTTCCCTGGTCATGTGCTGGTGTCTCAGTGGAATAGGGTACTTCCCAGCCTTGGAGGAGGCATGTGAGAAGCTTGGGTAGGGCCTCGCCACCTGTAACTCCTGGGAGACACCTGACTATACTCTGTCCTATTCCAGTTACTGGAAATATTTATTTCAAAAGCATTTTGTGTTATGATTTATTAATAGAACAAAGAGAAACACTGTATTTTTTAAAATCCTTTCAGAGGATATTCTCATCATTACTAAAAAAGAGGCTTCAAACATTACTGAATATTAACAGTTTGCCAGCATCAGGAGCCTGATATTTCTTTAATTCATTTTAGTTGCCTTCATTTTTCTGGTAAAATGCTTTATAAAATCAAAATCTTGTAAAATAGTTTTTCAGAAAAGAAATGACCATACTTTCTCTTTTTTTAAATTTTTTAATCTTTATTGGTACATTACATATACACATCATGATTGCACTCCATAATGGGGATTAGTACCAGTATAAGACACAACTTAATTCTCATTTTTTCCCATAGCCCTACCCACCCTATCGCCCCTCCATATACATAAAATTTGTTTCCTTACTTTTTTATTACAATCTCAACATTTTCCCCCTTCTTCCTATTTTATATTGACCATTTTCTATTTCACAATTTATAACATATAATTCTAGGACTCATTTACATCTTCATTTTCTCATACCAGAGAAAAGATGAGATATGTACTTCTCTGTGCCCTATTTATGTCACTTATGAGTGAAATAAATATCCTCAAGGTATGTCCATTTAAGTAGAAATGATTCAAACTTATCATTTTTAATGGCAGAGTAATACTCCATTCTGTAGAAGAACCACAGCTTTTTTATACAGTCTCCAGTTGATGGACACTTGGGTTGTTTCCAAGATGTAGCAATCACAAATTGGGCTGCTAGAAACATGGGTGCACATATGTCACTGTGATATGAGTCTTTTGATTCTTGTGTGTATATACCTAGCAGGGCAATGGCCAGGTCAAATGGGACCTCCAACCCTAGTTTCTTGAGGAATCTCCAAACTGATCTCCACAGGGGTTGTACGAGTGTACAGTCCCACCAACAGTGGAGAAAGGTTCCTTCTTCTCCGCAGCCTCACCAACATTTGCCATTGGCTGATTCTGAAATGGCAGCCATTCTATGCGGAGTGAGATGAAATCTCAATGTTGTTTTCATCTGCATCTCTTGAATGACTAATGATGTTGAGCATTTCTTCATATGCTTCTTAGCTGCTCTTACTTCTTCCTCTGAAAAGTATCTGTTCATTTCAGATGCCCATTTTTGAAATGGGTCATTAAATTTGGGTTGGCTGATTTTTTTGAGCTCTTTATTTATTCTAGATAGTAGCCCTTTGAAATGACCACACTTTCAAAAGCATTAAAGACATGTGTGCTGCATTTAATAGTGTAAAGTAATAAAATAGCTACTGATTTATCAGTGCTCCTAGTAAAAACAGTATTTTCAGGGCTGGGGAGTTACTCACTGGTTCTGGCCCCTATTTTGTAAGTGCAAGAACCGGGATTCAATTCCCGGTAACCACATACATTACTGAGTGTGGAGACTCATGCCCAGCAGCAATCAGTACCACATATCACAATGCTGGGCATGGTGGCTCATGCCTGTAATCCCAGTACTCTGGAGGCAGAGGCAAGAGGATTGCTATAAATTTAAGGCTGAGTTTAGGCCAGCCTGAACTACAAAGCGAAACCCTATCTCAAAAATACCAAAACAGGGCCGGGGAGTTAGCTCAGTGGTTCTGGTGCCTGTCTTGCAAGCACAAGGACCCGGGTTCAATCCTCAGTAACCACATACTATACTGGATGTGGAGACTCACGCCCAGCAACAACCAGTACCACATACCACAATGCTGGGCGTGGTGGCTCACTTCTGTAATACCAGCACTTGGGAGGCAGAGGCAGGAGGATTGCTATGATGTGAGTTGGAGGCTGAGCTCAGGGCCCGCCTGAACTACAAAGCGAGACTCTGTCTCAAAAAAACCTAAAAAAACCCCAAAAAACAACAACAAAAAAAACCCTACAGTATTTTCATACTTAGTATGCAAATACTTATTTCTAATATCTGCCTTTGACAAAGGAATATAATCTTTTCTCTAGAAGAAATAGCTGAACATATTCTGGATCAAAATGGCTAGACCTATAATGGAAGAATATATACCTCAACTTCCAAAATCATTCCTCAGTAGAGCTCAAAATAGCATCTCAAATAATATTCACAAAACTTTCTTTATGAAAATTAAAACAGGAAATTGCATTTAGGGTTACTTAGGGCTATAGAATTTCCCATTAGTTACAAGTCATATATTATACAGTATGTAGTCAATGATATCACACATTTCAGATACTTGTCAGCAGGTTCTTCTTTGGGGATCGCTAAACAGTGTCTGTGTGTCACTCACGAAATTAATTTAAAGTAAAATATTTACTGTTATCTAAAGTTGTGTTCTGTTTTTACCCTGACACTTGATCATTATATCAATAACTATTTCCTCATTGATGATTCTGATATCCAGTAGATATTAATATTCAATAATACATTTGGTCAAAGTGTGTGTTCATGCTACATATATAAAAAACCAAGGTAAACATAAAAATTTATCACTATTAATTTATAAATGGAAATTGGCCTTTGGTTGCACTGAGAAAAATGATGCCAAGAAATAGCCAGTTTAGTAATAGACCAAATACATAGGAAGCTCCCTAGTCAAGGAAGAAGTGAAATGACATTAATGGGTGGTTGAGAGTCCAGCATCAGATAAAATCACATCTTGTAGGACCGGGGATATAGCTCAGTGGTTCCCGCGCCTGTCTTGCAAGCACAAGGACCCAGGTTTGATCCCTGGTAACCACATAACAATACTGGGAGTGGAGACTCACCCCAGCAGCAACCAATACCGCATACCACAGTGCCGGGCTCACACCTGTAATCCCAGCACTCGGGAGGCAGAGGCAGGAGGATTGCTGTGATGTGAGTTTGAGGCTGAGCTCAGGGCCAGCCCGAACCACAAAAAGCAAGACCCTGTCTCAAAAAACCTTAAAAAAAAAAATCATATCTTGTATTTCAAGTGGCAGTGGCTGAGAAGATGGGGGAGGAAGTCTGGCCTCCCAAGGCTCAAGAAAATTCAGCGAGCCCTCAGCTTAGCCCACAGGTGAACACACAACAGAAAAAGAGTAAACTCTGTTGTTTATATATTTTAGCAGAGAAATTTCTGACATACACAAAGTAAGGTGCTTCTCACTGTACTTTAGAAAAGTGCGTGGGCCTCTACGTACACAGGGTTTGATAACTACTTAGAACATTCAGCACTAAGTGACAAGGTTTCCATCACAGAGAAAGTGTTGACATCCTCATTGTAATGTTTGTAATGTTTCTGCTTTATATTTCATTGGCTTTTTCTAAAAGTCATATCCAGTGTGGGAAATCAGTCTGGGTTAATGCAAAAGTGAAGAAACCCAAAACCTTCATTCAGTTTTCAAGTGAGGAAAATATGAGTGTCTTGTGATTGGGGTGACACTTGTTCCCTCTTCCTCCAGCATAATTCAAGGCAACTTTATTCTGAGAAATCTCTGAAAGTATTCAACTGGATATAAATGTGAAGTTTAAATTGCTTCAACAATGAATTCCAATAAGTAGTTGCATGACTTGTTCTTAACTTTCATTTTCCCTGACGATCTCTCTTCCTGGAACTAATTCCAAGGATTCAGCGAAGATTTCCTCCACTTGACACCAAATTGTCTTCAGGATTGGAAAGATTTTGTTCTTACCGAAGATTGTACCAAATTGATTACATCTTCACTTACATTGGATTCTGGTGTTATTTGACCTGGTGTTAAACATGCCTCCCAATGTCTGAGTAGACAAATTCCTACATAAATCTTCCTTGATTAACCCGATCTTCCAGCAAAGTACTGAACAAGACAAAAATTCACCCTCTATGTAAAATGTGGGATTTAAGTTTGATGATACTGTGATGGTTTCCTGGCAAAAATGGATAGACGGCCCCTTCTCACTTCCAACACACAAAAAAAGTCTGAGGTCCTAAACTGAAAGTGTACTGTTTGCTAAATATTTTCCAGTGAGAAAAGCAACTTAGAATTCCATCCAAAAAAGAGTTAAAAGTAGTTTGCAGTTATATATTCATGTCTCTAGAAAAACAAAACAATGAGAAAAAAAATTCTGTCTGCATACTATCTTTCTCTAAGGTTAAGATCTCACTTTTGATTTTAAAGGGGAAAGTAAAAATAAGTTCTTCTAAATTCACTTTCAACATCTAGAGTTGGAAAATTGCAAATTTATACTTTACTTATAAGATGCTGTCAGTTTAGCTGAGGGTATTTTGAGCTAAAGGGATGATCCATTGATATAAGCAGATATTATTTCTCATTTTCCCACACAGTGAAATGCTACATTGATGTCATGGTCCTATAAATGTGTTCAGTGGCTTTATCTCGAGTCATTGTAATGAAAAATTGAAAAATATTTTTTTGTTATTTAGCTCAGGGTTTTTGTAAATTTTATTTATAAATATTTTAAAGTAGAAATTTAGTATTTTTCACATCTTAGTTGCATTGTAAAAACTGGCAGATTAAGTACTACAGGTCAGTAAGAAATGGAAAATAAATTCTATGCTTTATTTGTTCTGCAGAACCAGTAACCATCAAATCTGTTTCAAAAGACCAGCAGGTGTGAATTGTTGATTGATATGAGAGGTTTTCAACACAAATAGAGAAAATGTCTCTGCTGTGAGGTTTTCTTAAAAACCTGTAACACTTTACAAAAGGTAACAAAAGGCTAAAGAACAAGGGAAAGTGTTGTCCAGCTGTAGAGGCTAATTTTAATGGAGGTGCTGCAGGGTGAGTGAGAGGAGTAGAGGTTGTGGAAGGGACAGGGCTGGGGAGGGCTGGGACATTTACTTCCTATTTCACAGTATCTGTAACACAGAATGATCCTTATTTACACTTTCAGTTTCTCACACCAGAGAGACAGTATAACATTTACATGTGTCTCAAGGTGCATCTATTTATCTAGAAATGCCTCAAGTTTGTTCCTCTTTATGGCTGAGCAATATTCACTGCATTTTAAAAAAGCCCACATTGGAAGTACAGGGATCATGCCAGAAGACTGCAGGCTACAGCACAGCTCACAGGCTGGAGAGCTGACACTAAAGAACGTGGTAATGGGGGTGGGGGACCTGCAGGACGTATCTTTCCCTAGGCTATACCAAGGGTACCTTCCCAGAGATGTAGTGTGCAGTTTTTGTCCCTAACACTGTCAGCATCTCTGTGGGGGAAGCAGGACCTCCATGGTCCTCTGAGGCCTTTGTCCTACCCAGTGATCAACGTCTTCCTCATATACTTTTCCTGGGCAATCGAGTCTTGTTTCAAAAGAGCCTTGTTTCTTTCAATGGGAAAGAAGAGTGAATTCTAGAATTTAAGGAATAAGCACCAAAGGTAACCATTTTATTAATAAGCACTCAGATTAATCTCAGGAAGGACCCCAAGGCTTCAGCAAGACTGGATGATATGAAAGACATACCTGTCCATGTAAAACAAGGACAGAAACTACAAGAAGCATGAGTGTGATGCTGTAGAAGTGAGCAGCTTCCCCAGTAGGCGCTGAAGACTGTTTGTGACAGGGCCGTCATAGCCATCGTAACTCCAAAGAGGCCTACAGTGAAGAAAGAACAGGATCAAGATACATAAACTGCTCCTTGATTATGTGAAAAACATCTTTAAGTGGCCAAGAAAACTGTCAATTTTCCTCAGCAAGTGTATGAAACGCTACAGCGATATCCAGATATCTTCTAACAAAGCTGTTTGATCCTTGAAAGAAAACAAAAACAGAAACCTGTCCTCAGAATTTTCTAAAGTTCATCACAAAAGTTCCTTAAAGATCTCAGAAGGAGCAAGCAGAATCTGCAGCCACTATCTGTTATAAATACCTTATTTCAATTGGAAGGTACAACCTCTCAGGGTTGTTTAAAAGGCTGCAATCACATCACATTGAGATTATATTAAAGAAAATGCGGGGCTGTAAATAGAACTGCTCGGCATTTGACCACAATTATTTCTGCACAACACTTATGGAATCTGCTCAAAGAAATATCTCTTCCCTTTGTTCCCGTTAGTTGTTTTTTATGTCAGTGACTTTCTATTCCAGTATATCCAGAGTTGGTGAAATAACAAGGCCAGCCACGTCGCCAAAGGTTGCTCCAAGTGTACAGAAGATGGGCCCTACCTGAAGAGAGAATGCATGAGATCAAAAGAGAGTGAACATTTGTTATTACCTGACCACAAGGTAAATATAACCTAAGTATTTCTATCTTAAAGTGCTTTCTTAAAGAATGCCAGAAGTGTAATTAGGTCATAATTGCATTTATCATCAACACTAAAAATGTATGCATTCTGTTAATGTGCATTAAACTGTGACAAGGCTTCTGACAATTGTAGATTTAGCTCGATGCTCCCCAAATTGTATGAGACACATGCTAAATTATGAATTACAATGTTGGGTCAGACCTTACCATATATACAGACTCAAGTTTACTCACTGAACTCCTTTTTTTAAAATTCCCACATTGGCTATGAACATCAAATGGAATGAAAACTGTGTGTGCTGACCAAACACACAAAGTTTGACTTATGTTAAAGAGGTAAGACCTGGAACCTAAGTATGTTATGTGGAATTTAAAACAAAACAGCAGCTTCTGGGGTAAAACTGTCAGCACCTTCAGCTGTGGATATTGCAATTAGGGCTGAAGTTAAGGAAGCCACAGTTTGCGTACACACTCACAATATAAGTTACATAGAATACTATTGGCTTCCAACTACCTGTTCTCTCCAGTTGTATTACATTTCACAATATTCCATTAAGCCAGAAGTAAATAATGTTGATTTAATTAAGTCCTGAGGTGAAAGTTTCAGCTGAAAAAAAAAAAAAGGAAACACACTTTTCATCCTGGTCCATAAAGCACGTGTGGTCACTTGGGCCATCTTGATCATTGTTGGAGGGAATAGGCTTCTGAAGTGTGTTAGCATTGAGCCTTCTTAACAAATGTTCATGCTACCTAATTTGCCTTCTGTTTGGTCTGCGATGGACCTATCGTGTTCCAAATGCTGAAAAACGGCAGCACTGTTCCACAGTGTGAGTCATCTAACGCCTTTCAGGGATGTGTAACCTAATCTGTAATTTCCCCAGCCTTCCTTCCCTTTAACCTGCTGTTGGCTGCATTATGATTTCTTCATTTCTGGACTTTTGTTAATTTTTAAGATTCACACCTACAGCTGTGTATATTGAACAGACTGGGAGATGGAACATCAAGCATTTATACATGAAGATGACAATCTTAAGTGCTTAGGTCAGTCACAGATCCAGGGTATAGTGTCTTTGCATGTGAGCTTGTAGAGATATTAAAAATATAAACATCGTGGGCCCGAGGATATAGCTCAGTAATACTACCACTTCCTGGCAAGGGTAAGGCCATTAGTTCGATTCCAATACTAGAAGAAAAATACAAATATTTTCATCTTCACGGAGGAGCAGAGACTCCTCGGGATAAGTAGTCAGAAGCTTTCTCTCAAAATGAAACCATAAATGTCTTCTTTCTTATAAGAAATGATGGTTCACACTCTCATGCCCTTATATATACTCAAATCAAATCTTCTGTAACTCATTTAATTATAGTCTATTTTTAGGTAGAATTGAAGGAAATGTATGGATCAATTATCATATTATCTAAATTATCTAACATATGGTATAAATGAATTAAGGCAGTAAAGTGTTCCTATTCTTCTTTGTCATTGGACTGATATTTCACAACAGCAGCCCTGACATTGCTTTCTACCTCCAAGAATAGTGTCTCCAAGGGACCTGATGCTGGTACCCTCCTGCTAGTGCCTCACTCCCTATGGAGTGAAGCCTGTGTCCTTCCGATATTCTCACAGAAGATAGTTAAAGAATCAGCTATCAGAAAGATATGCAAGTACATCCTACATTTTCCCATTCTAGACTTTTTTGATGAAGAAGAAAAACAGGATACAAGAATGCAGGGGAAAAGACAGTAATGTGAGCTACAGAGAAAACTGAAATGTGTAACATGTTGAATTACAAATGTAATTTAACAGTTACTTTGGATTAGCTGATCAGATCATATAAATGAAATCATCTGAGTGAATTAAGAATTAATTATTTACTCAATAAAAAGATCTTAAGAAAAGTATTATATACTCAGGTCAGATCAACATTTCTTCTTCAAATTTCCTATTTACAATTTCTTGTGTATTTGTCTAACACGATGTTGAATTTAAGCATAGAAAATAATCTGAATCAATACACCTCCTGCCCACATTATGTCTTACTTTGTTGATTTACTTATAATGTCACCTCAAAACACCATGAACCAGTGGGTTAAAGGAGTACAAACTACTTTGTCATGTTTATAAAGATTATAATTTTGAAATTAAAATGCTAGTAGAAAAATTCCAAGGCAGCTCAATGATCATGTTGTGCCTTGAATACTGTTAGTTATTTTTAGTCAATTTTAAAGTGAGAATTGGTATTATAAAATAGAAGCAAAAGATATGAGTCACTGGTAGTTTTGTCAGAGAAGAGTGATGTACAAAGCTGAGGTCACAGACAGTGTGGTTTCTAAGATTAACACCTAGAATTTTGCATTCAGACAATAAGAATGAGGATCTCAGAAACTGGCCAGACTTCTCCCATGACAAGCTCAAGGATGTTGAATAGGAAACTCCTTTGAAATACTTGAGTTTGACAGCTGAGCTGCAGGACATCCTGATTATTTAGGGTCATCAAGAAAAGTGTTTCCGTGAGTTCAGCCAGGGATCTGGCTCCTTCTCAGGCTAGTGGCAGTTCTTGGTGTCATCCATGTGATGATAGTTTTACAGGTGTGTAAGAAGTGTGAGTCAGGGATGCTTCCATGGGGTTCCAAGAGAAGGCTTCAAAGGTACTGGAAGCCTCTGCAGTGGGCTCCAGGCTCCTGACTAGTGTACAACACAGGGGTGAAGCAAGACTCAAACACAGAACTAAGGCAGAAAATGAGGAATCAAGACAGCCAATTCTGAGGAACTGATAGAGGCACTCATCAGTCCAAGACACTCATTTTTACTGTGATCAAATTGGGATAAAGGGGAACTACATGCAAGGAAGAAGAGTCATGCAGTTGTTATGGATAATAACGCAGTGAGGTTTACAGATAAAAAAAATCATTCTTGAAATAGGAGCAGAATGAACAGATTGTAGAGCTGTAATTAGAACCTTGTCCTTCCGGTTAAGAGAGCTTCAACTCTGGGAACAGAATTTGAGTGAGAGTTGTTCTGACCTTAGCACAAAGGCTTCAATCAGTTTTGTTTCTCAATAGTTTCAGTCTCGTTTTGGTCTGAGTCATTTCTGTCAATCATTCCTGTTTCCAATTGAAAATGCTCATGCATTTTATGTCGGGAATATTTTAACTCCCTGTTTGACTTTCACAAGAATGCATAGCTAAGGTTTCCACTGAGGCTCAAAGGAAGCTTGGAGTTGGTATTGAGCAGTGTTGAGACTGCTGAGACTTCGGTGCCTCTTTGAGATGGACTGCATGAATTTTGCATAATACAATGGACAGGAGCCTTTTGAGGGTTAGGGAAGAGAACCATGGTTTATAGCTAAAATGTCCCCTCATTGTCACATGCATTCTGAGGTGGGGCTTTGGAAGGCCATTGGATCACAGCGGGGCTATGCTCATCATTTATAAATTCACAGCTGAGCGAGCATTAGGGGAGGGGCTTGTTAGAGATGGGTCACTGCACACAGGCTGGGAATGCAAGTTCTGCCACTGCATCCTGGTCAGGTCTACCTTTCAGGTATACTGAAAGGTGCAGAGTTACTCTCTGATTCCTTTACCTGCCTTATTAAGTGGAGCTAAACTCACTGATTATGTTGAAGCACAAGAGTATCATGAAAAATAAGTGTCCAGCATAGTGTCTGGCACTGAGGGAGAGTCCAGTACCAAGCATGCCTGTCTGCTGCCCACCTCGCTAACCATATTGTCTCTTCTGCATACCAGCTGGGTTACTGCCTATTGTGCTGCCTCTACAGAGTCCAACATTTCCTACAGATACCATCCACTCTAACTCCTTTGTTTCTCTTTTGCACTTGGATTGAAAGCTGTTTAACTCCTCAACTTTAGCAGGTTAATTTCCTCACATCTTGGTCCGTTGGACACAGGTGTCAACATCTTAAGTATGTGGGTCTAATGTTTTAGATATGGGCTCAGCCTCCCCTTTGTGTGCAATGCTATCCCCTCATTCATCAATGCCAGGAGCAGCCATTTCTTGTTCCTGATATGCTATCAGTGGCCTGAGAACACAGAACACGTTGTTTGCTTCTCTACTGCTAGCATCTAGCCTGGTGCTCTGCATTTTGGCATGAGACAAAAAAAAATCTCCTGAAAAGAGCTACCTGCCTGTCTTTGCAATGTGGACAACTTTTTAAATACTTAATTGTGTTCCATGAGATCATTAATATTTCCTACTGTTTGTTTGCTGCATTTTAAATTTTAAAACAGAAATGAACTCTTCATAGTAAATACTAAATACTCAGTCAGAAGCTGTTGACTTGTGGATGAGCAAAAAACTATTTGAAGTAATTTTAATGTACATATCAGAAATTTAAAGGTACATATCAGAAACTGTTACTCTGGATTTACGTAATAATCAAGTATAACCTAAACCTAGAAAGACATGAAGTAAATGCCAGTTCCTGAGAATAACAGAAAAAGGAAATATTTGATAGCCTGAGGGCTCTGCTGTCTGCTAGGGAGGAACTCAGGCCAACCTGCCTCGTTTTCTCCAGGTCTGCTCCCTTCTGTGAAAAGTGACTACTTGTGACAATAGTTCCTAAGATCTTTTCTATGTCTGAAGTATTTAATTTTCAGACAATGTTTCCAAAGCTAACGTGAAGTCCTAGAACATTATCTTTGTGGGGAACTGACCTACATACCTACATACACCTTGTGTTAAAAATAAATTGTGCCTTGACAATTTGCAAAAGAAATAGTCTGTGTCCTAATTAGAGTTATTGTTTTATCAGAAATGATAAATGTCCTGCATAACTCTGTATCGCTGTTTCTTTTCCTTGGTATGATTGATGTAGAGTGTGAAATTAACTTATGAATTAAAGCCAACACTAAGAGAGAACCAAAAATAATCTGTTCACTTCTCGCCTCTTGCAGACAGAAGTGTAGAAACACCAAGGCTATCCCTGGCTGCTCGAAGTCGAGGGCCCAGGTTATTTCAAGGCAGAGCACTACAAGAATCTGATCATCCTCACTCTTTCCAAGACGCTGTCCTCTCCCACATACGGGCCTGTCCTGTGCAGCACACAGACAGGGATTCGGATTAAACCGAGAAAACAGAAGCGATCATTCCCAGATCTCCACAAGTGCTCGCTGTGTCTATGGAACCGCAAGTGTCTGTATCTGAACATCCCGCACTGTGCTTTCCGGGCCCTGCCCGTGTCGGTTCCTTTCCTTGTGGCAGAACCCTGCTCTCTCTGGCTCCATTGAGAATATATTTCCAGTTTTATTCTCTTCACAGTGTTACCTGCTTTTCTCTCTAAAGCAATCATTCCTGCTAGCAGACGAACGTATTGCTATTTTTCTTTTAAGATACTTTGTTCTGACCACATCACTTCCTCTGATGTCCCTTTTTTGACACTCTTTTACAGCAAAATATCCTAAAACTGTTTTCAACAAACTGCTTTGTCTGTAATTTCTTCTTTTCTTTTCTTTCCTAAAATTGCCCAGAACAAGTTGAATCTGTCCAGATCAAGGTTCGCTGCTTCACAAAACCAGAGGCCGATTCTAAGTTCCCACTGGACCTGCCCTGCAGCATAAGCAAATGTGTCCACTGGGGAGTCGGTGGGAAACTGCAGCCCACTGTGGCAGTGTTGCAAGCCTGGGTTTGGCAGACTGACTGCACCAGGAGGCCTCCACCTTCTGAATTAATCTCTGTCTTAGACAAGGGCTGATAGAAATGAATTTGTGTCATTTAGCAGTCCAATTCCTGTGTGGTGTGAGGACACAGATGGGCAGCCGGCCCTGATGTTCAGTCAGCCTAATATCTTGAGAGACGCCTGGCAAAATAGTAAAGAGCCTGCTGGTCATCTGAGTCTGGGACTCCGGGACCTGTCGTCCTGGTCCCATGCCTTGGGCCCCTTTCTGTCTCTCACTGCTTCCTGGAGGTCGTAGGTAGGGGGCTTTCCTCCCCTGGGTCTCTACCTTGCTGTCTCCCCTCAGAGCTGCTGTCCATGGTCAGAGACCTTGGAAAGCCAGGAGCCAGAATAAACTCTGTGTTCTTTATGGTGTGTCTGTGGGGTATTTGGGTCTGGCAGTGAAAAGCAGGCCAAGCAGACCCCGCATCAGACGCTGTGACAGCGCCTGGATCTCAGACTCTGGCTTTAGAGAACTGTGAACAAATTAGTGTGTTTATGAATCATTTCATCTATGACACTTAGGGGGCAGAAGTAGGTGACGACAATGTGTCAAGAGCATCTGACTGAGCTGATCATGTTCTCTGCTCTGAAAAACAGCTTCAATCTGTGCCGGTGTTGAGTTCTCCTCATGGTACCTCACTGCCGACTGCCTCTCCATCTTTTCCTGATATTCTCCGGTTACAGTTCTGTGTCCTGTGGCTCAGTCTTGATCTCTAATGCTATGCTGTTCACTTCCTAAACTCTCTGTCTACCACATGCCCTTAAACATTGTGGATATTTCAGCCACAGGAGAAATCATTACACACACAATCTTTTTTTTTTTAATCTTTATTGGTACATTATATATACGCATCATGATTACACTCCATAATGGGGATTTGTACCAGTATAAGACACAACTTAATTCTCATTTTTTCCCATAACCCTAATTACACCTACAATCTTATGTGACCAGGCTCCCTCATGTATCATCAACTGACACCTGTGTTTAATATTCAACAGATATCCTCAGAACTGATGTCCTGCTTTCCTCTAACCCATATTTGCTCCAAGTATACTATTGTTTCATCACTTTTTAAGTCTTTCTTTCTTTCTTCTCCAGTTTTTTAACATAGAGTCTCACTTTGTAGTTCAGAGTTGTCCTGAACTAACTATGTAGCCCAAACCAGCCTCAAACTCACAGTAATTCTTCTGCCTCTGCCTCCCAAGTGCTGGGATGACAGGTATGAGCCATCATGCCTGGCATTGTGATATGTGGTACTGTACCAGGGATGGAACCTGGGACCTTGTGCTTGCCAAGCATACATCAGAACTACTGAGCTAAATCTCCAGTCCACTATGCCTCACCTCAGGGTGAAGTTCTTTTGTTCTTCCAATTATTTACATCAAACCCCTTCAAGTTATCTTTAATTTACTTTCATTTTAAACTTCTCCTTGCCTCAAGTCAGAGCTTTATTGGCTCTTGGTTAGAAACGGATTCATCTGGGAATACTTCCTGCCACATGTACTCCATCACTCAAGTCTGTACCACCATCTTCCTCCATCTCAGGCATTACACTAGTGTCCAAATCACCGTCCTCTCCGTCACCTTGAAGTCTACATTCAACACAGCAGAATGACCTTCAAGTCCCATGGGACAAGTCTTGGTTCCAGCCTCATGGAGTCATTCTGTTGCAATGACAGTGCTAGCCCATGTCTTTTCAGTGGTTCAGAAGCCTCAGTCTTGATGTACTGCCTCCTTGCTCCTCATCAGCTCTGCTTCCACGAGTGCCTTTTCCCTCCACGCTCATCTCACCTTCCCCCTCTGTCCCTCCCTCACTCTGCTTTTCCCTTCCTCAGTCTTTCTTTTCTTCTGCAATACTGGGAAAGCAACATGGTAAGGAAAGCAACATGGTTTCTTTACCATAGGTAAGTTTTCTTTCTTTTCTTTTTTTAAAGATTTTTTTGAGACAGGGTCTCACTTTTGTGGTTCAGGCTGGCCCTGAGCTCAGCCCCAAACTCACATCACAATCCTCCTGCCTCTGCCACCCAAGTGCTGCGATTACAGGCATGAGCCACCGCACCTGGCACTGTGGTATGTGGTACTGATTGTTGCTGGGGTGAATCTCCACACCCACTATTATGTGGTTACCGGGGATCAAACCCAGGCCCTTGCGCTTGCAAGACAGGCGCCGGAACCACTGAGCTATATCCCCGGCCCTACCATAGGTAAGTTTTCAACCACCTAGGGAAATCCCCAACACAGTTCCTGTTTGCAGACACGCCGGCCTCAGGTGTGTCTGCTGAGTGGCTCGGAGGCACCACCCGGGCTCTCTCTTAGTGCACTTTTTGATCTCTCCCCTGTCACTCACGCTGTTCCAGGCAGTGAGTCCCACCTAGTGCACAGGAATACCCAGCCTTCCGGGCACCACAAGTGCATTCACTCCTTCTAGAGGATCTTTTCTGGTGCCTGATATTTTGCTCAAATACCTTCTCTGTTGGAGATGACTTACTTTTCTGTCTCCTCACAGAACTCGTCCCTGCTTCCCGATTTATTTTTCTGTTATGCTCATTACTTGCCAGCATAAAACATCAAGTGCAACGCAGCATTAGACTTCTCAGCGTAATATCACTCAGATTCTTAAATTGCATTTTCCCTCAGTGAAATGTTTAAAAATTGCATGGTGGAAGCATCCACCTTTTTCTTCCTTGCTGGGTCCTCAGTTCACAGAGCAGGGACTAGCGCTGAAGAGACGCTATGACTTCCAGACCCTGATGGACACAGCCCTGTCCCAGATCCTGACAGCAAAGCTTTGCAGATGGAATTAAGGTCACCGATCATCCACGAGTAGGACGATTAGCGGGTCAGCTGGGGAAGTCTAATCTCACCACCTGGCTCTCGCTGTCAAAGAAAGAGGAAGTCAGAGAAATTCAGAGCATGAAGGGTGTCACCAGTGATGTCCCTTGCCGGCTTGGAGAGCTCCAGGGCCAAGTGCAAGGACTGAGCTGGCTTGGAGCGCAGACTGTCCCTGGGCTGCCAGCCAGCAAGGAAATGCGAACCCAACCCTACAGCGCCAAAGCCCCGAATCCTGCCTACTGCAGAAATAATTTTATCAGCAGATTCTTCCCTGGGTCCATGAAAGGGGAAATCAGCCAAAGTGACAGTTTAATTTCAGCCCCTGAAACCCTAAGAAGATAAATCCAAGCTCACTTGCCTCAACTCTGACTTAGAGTATTGAATTAATAAGTAGCCACTATTTTAAGCTACTGTTTCTAGTCATTTGTTAAGTAGCAATGGAAAACTAATATAGCTTTCAGTAAATATGTATTCAATTAACAGAATTACATCAAATTGTAATCCTTGCAATGTAATTATTTTTTATTGTGCCAAGATTGCTGAATTTATATTAACCAAAGCATCCATTTCTGTCTCCCAAAGTACATCTTCATTGTTGCAGAATTAATGCATTTTTATATTTGAAGGCATTAAAAATAGTTGATAACATCAGAGATCCATTCAGTGCGGGGAATGGTGCACACATTTTATTAAGGTTTTGTTAGTCCTTGATGCGTCTGAATCTTGAAGTTTAACTTATGCCTCTGGACTTACATTTTGGCATCTCTTGCAATCCTGAGCTCCTGTACATTGCTCTTTTCCCCACACTTCTGGGTACCAGTGAAGGCTGCTCCATTTTTGCTTTGGGTGATCACAGCTTGGCACGATGGCTCCTGGTGAACGAGAGCACTTGGCATTCCAGGTCAGCACCTAGCACCTTCTTCTCAAGTTCTCTTTGAATCCATGGTCTCACTAACAGAAAAGTGTTACATTTTCATCACACTTTCCGACATGCACTCTCTTTTTGTTTTTTCTGTTGAAAAATAAATGAGGCCTTCTCTCCCATTTGCACATCTTATCATAAGGACTAAGAGATCTCTAACTGTTTGATGCAAACTTGATAGGAAACGATACAGAATTTGATAAGAAAGTCATTATATATTGTATTTTTTCATAAAAAAACTGTAAGAGACTTTTGAGCAATTAACCAACTTAGAAATATTTCACCTTCATGGATAAACTCAAGTATCAATTATAGAACTGACTGAAGTGATAATATCACATGAAAATGCCAAGTTGAACTTTGATATGCTGTAGGTAAATTTTGAATTATATCAATTTCCACAAAGTGATTCATATTGATTATTTCCTTATAGAAAAATAGTCATTACTTTTGAATTTTAAAAATAAAAATAATAACATGTACATGCCATGCTGAGACAGAGGTACCATGGGCATTTATTTATCTGTATTTATTTTTTAAATAAATTGACAGCATGTGTTTATTCCACTGATAAATAACATTTCTGATAAAATCTTATTCATGATTCTCTTGATTCACTGGCTCTGAGAACAATGTAAATATTTTTCTGCGTAACTAATACCACTCAGTGGGAAAATTGTTATATATTTAAAAACTAGCCACCCTGCAGAACAGGTGTCTATATGGAGTCAGCAATTTTTTTCTGATTAAAAATAAAGTATCAGAAAGTTCAATTCAAAGAATACCACTTGCTTGGTTGGTCTATAACCTCTTGTGACTTTACCTGGACAAAGGGTAAAAACCCTGGAAAAAGGGATATAGGAGTTCTCTCCTCTGACTCAGCTTTCAGTCATATTAAATAGAATCACGTGAGCTTGCTTTCTTTCTTATTCCACAATGATTTCCTTGATGTTCCCTGGAATCTAACTTCTTCATGGTCTTTTTTATTTTCTCTCTAACTGTTTCACTTTTGGAATAGGTTAAAGGAAACATAGTCTTTACTTTTCATGGTAAAATAGTGAAAATGTCTCAACTACAGAAGAAAAATGCCAATTATGAAGATTAAACATTTGCAGATAGAATGTAAATCATGCTGTAGAATTAACAAGTTTAAAGTAAATTATACTAAATAAATATTTGAGTAGTCATAGTTTGAATCTAGGTTTACCCATTTGTAAATATAAAGTAGTTGGTAGAAAAGATGGTGGGTTTTAAATCTTCAAATTTCTTAATTTTGCTAATGTATATTATAGAAAAAAAAAAGCTAACTTCTTTAATACAGTCTTTATAATCTTGAGACAAATCTTCAACTTCTCATGTTATTGGAAGATGAATCCTACCAGCTTCTTCCAATGTTCTTAGAGTTCTGAACAAAGAAGTGAACAGAGAAGTCAGCAAAGGTGTAGCTTTAGAGGAGGTTCTGCAGGGGGAAGTGAAAGGATTCCAGTGGGAAAGCTCACACAGGTCCGGGGCAAAGGCAAGGGGCCTTTGTGATCCAAAATATCTAGACCAACTTCTCCCTCATACACACAGGCATTGAGATACTCATCCCATCAAAAGCCACCTGGCCTGGCATTATCATCAGACTGTTCTATTGAAAAACTGTCTTATTTTTGTTTGTTTACTTGTTTTATAATTGACTATATTGGTACATATTATATATACATTATGACCACATTCAACATTGAGAATTTGCACCACAAATTACACATCTTGATTCTCATTTTTTCCCATTCCCTTGACCTCTCTAATTTTTGTACCAAATGTAAATCAGTGGATCACGAACAATATCCTTTCTCTGGTTGTGCCGACATGGGAATGAACGAGGGAAAACTGTCTTCTGATTGGCCCTACTAGTCCAGCTAGATTTATATGAATCCAACTAGATTTAAATGATGGATTCTCATTAGTCCTTGGTGATCAGCCGTAATCCTGATATCATCTTGGTTCTTGGGTTCTGCATATTTTCTCTTTTTATTAAACATCTTGCTCAATGTGTTGGGCATAACATTTTCTACTCTTTGACACATTCCACCCAGCCAACTGTCTGGTTTGTCTGAGACACCAACTCCTGTGTCAGATATACATTTGTTAGACTGTTATTTCTAGAGAAATAAAAATGAAAAGTACATAATTTTGCACAACAATGCCAGCTGATTTATTTTATGGCTATATCAAATGCTGCCTGGCATATACCTACAGCAAATGCAATATTTAAAAGATTTTTCTGGAAGTTCAGGACTCCAGAATTATATTGTACAAAATTAGGGTAGTATCATGGGATTTATGGGAAGCAAACCTGAATGAAATGGAAGCAGATTCAGGAAAATTTCTATTAGTCTCCTTCACTAAAACAATCTGCAGGAGACAAAAATAAGTTTGAGAATAAGGAGACACTAAGGCTGAAAGAGCGAAGATTAACTTTTAGGTGGAAGTGTGGCCTAGAGATATGGGGGAAAGTACATAATCCTGAGTAGATTTGGGGACATGTTGAGACTCCACCTCTTGCAGAGGTGTAGTACTGAGAGCCCCTGGCGAGGCAAGTCCCAGGGCCAGACTGCCTGTGGGCTCCTGTTTATTTTGCTTCTCTTGTCTTGGGCATTGTATTAATTTTGGGTGACTAATCCTGCAATTTAATGTTTTTGATTATTAAAAGAAGAAACAAGTTTCCCATGTGCGGGAAATTGTGATTTCCCATGGAAAGCAACATGAAGCTGAGGTCACAGTACTTGAAGGACACCCGCTTTCAAAATCCTTCCCAAAAAGTCAAGCTGCAGGATTTGGGGGAAATGAATGGTAGGCATTTTAAGCATCAATTTTGAAGCTCTTCACAAATCATGAGCTGTTTTTGAATTAAGAATTTGAATAAAACTCATGTTATCTAACGAATGTACTCAAAACTCTGCTGAAATGTAGTCTCTTCTCAAGAGAAATTTCCTGGCAATGCCTTTGCTTCTACCACAATGCCTGGCAGATATGACCACTCTCACAGATCATATCTGCCACTCTCTAAATGGCAGCAAGCCTAGCCAGATGCGCTATTAGCACTTACCTTCACGAAAGTGTCATTATCAGTCACAAATAATGTCCTTTATGAGACAGTATCCTCTCTGAGACCAAGTGGCCATGATCTCATTTATTCTTCTGTCTTTAATTCCTAGGCCTGCTAAGAAGAGGGATGGTCACCGATACACACAGACACAGTCCTCCAAACTATACCTAAGACACACTCATTTGCATGCAAGAGCTTGGCTTCACAAGATATGCTCACTGATTTACTGTTTTTTAGTGAAAAATTTATTTGATTTGAGATGAAGTTTTAATAACTTCCAGAAACCTTGGATGCTTATCAAAACTCCATGAAATCTTTAGAAATTCACCTATCACCTAATTGATATGTCATAAATTCCAAAGCACCCAATCTACTTTTCATTGCTCAGTACTCGCATTGATAGCAGTGTAAATCTCAAAGCTGACGGTATTAAGGGCTTTTGAGAGCTTTGGTTCCAATCTTGTGTTTTATTTTTCCCTATGATTCACTTAGAAATAACAAACACATTATTAGAATATCTAGTAAAATACCAGAACAGTTAAATTCTTAATAGTAAGTATAATAAACTATGTACATTTTAAATAATAAAAATAAGGCCTCTAAAGTGACAAAATGTAATTCTCTCCCTTGAAATGACCAGTGTACATTCAGGTGTGACAGAGTATTAATGTTTATAAAACTAAGAATACAGGAATTTCAAATGAGTTGTACTTTATTAGATTTACAGCCAAGGTTGGACGAAAGGTCAGCCACACATTAGCATGCTTTGGCAGTTATTCCTGGAAGCCCTGTGATTCTTTGCCCCAATGAAATTTTTATTTAATATGAGCAATATTTATTATAGGAGCCAAGAAGAGATTCATAAGATAGTACAAAATAGTACTAACCTAAGACTAGACATGCTATTATAATTGATCATTGGTAATAACCTGCTGACACGCTGGGATTAGACAGACACCTCTTCAGTTTCCGTTGCTTCACACAGCAGTTAAGTAAGTTACTTGACTCCCTAAAACTCAATATTTTTATCTGTAAATTTGAAAATTCCATGCTTGCAGGATAGCTGTGAACATGAAATGATCACATAAATAACCTTCAATAAATGTTGGATGGTATCATTTCTTTATTGCTTTACTTTCTCCGCCTCTCATTTTCTTTCCACTTTATAAACTGGGCTTCTTCATTCCTTTTATACTTAACATATTTCTTATTTTTTCTTTCTGCCTCTGTAAGTTTCATGGTGGTCCTTGGTATTGACTGCTGATCTGTAACAAAACTAGAATTTACACTAAATAAGATACTAAACTGAAAAAAGAGACTTATACTTCCATTTCGTTGCGGTTTCCTTCATTACAAGGTACCTCTGACTGTCTCTGTGCCTCTGTCTGTTCCCTCTCCTCCTTGACTTGCATCTCTGCTCTTGTTAATTAGGAATCAATATATAATTTCAGTAGTAAGTTCAAGGTACCTCCTCCATGACCTGCTCACTATAGTTAATAGTAATGGATTGTTCTCAGAAATTTTTAAGAGAATAGATTTCAGTGTTGTCACCACATACATTCACAAAGCTAAATATGTGTTGTAAGATATAGGCTAATTAGAAAACATAGTCATATATATGTACACTTATATGCTTTTAAACAATTTCCTGTATGAAATAAATATATACAACTAATCCAAATGAAAAGAAACCAAAACAGGTAATGCATAAAGAAAAATTTTAAAACAATGATTCAATAATGATTAAAGAGTTGCTGAGCTGAACTTTGGTGAACTTCAATATTGCCTTCAAGTTTTGTCACTTTTTATTACATTGCAAGCCAGCCTCATGCCATGAAAAAAGATAGAATAATTAAAGGAATCTATAGATTGAAGGCTCCAGTGCTGGTTCCAGTGGTTCCAGTGCTTGATTATATGTGGGTGCTCAAACTGCACCCCAAGCCTACTTATTTATTGCAAAGTGCCAACACTGCCACTAAAACTGAATTTTTTTAAATTATCTTTATTGGTACATTAAATATACACATCATGATTGCACTCCATAATGAGGATTTGTACCAGTATAAGACACAACTTAATTCTCATTTTTTCCCATAGCCCCACCCACCCTACCACCCCCCCATATATATAAAATTTATTTCCTTACTTTTTTGTTACACTCTCAACATTAAAACTGAATATTGAGATTTGAGTTTACAAAAAAGCAACATGTTTGTTTAAAAGAGAAGCCAGAAGCCCTAGGACATGTCTTTTCTTCCTCAGCAAAGCCATGGCCTGTTCCTCGCAGACAGGAATTGTTCTGAGTCTGTTTTCCCCATGGCTGCTGGACCAGAAAGATGCTTCTAAATTGTGTCTTTGTTCTCTCTTGTCAATTATAGAAATATTGTCAGCTAATCTCCTAGCTAGATAAAATTCACAGGCAGTCAGTCCCAAAGCCATGAACTTGAGCTTATGGTAGTGACACAGAACAACTGGGCAAAGTGAACTTGAGATATTCCATTGAATTGTTGGTAGCTTGCTCTGCAGAAACTCCAGTTAGACTAAAAATCTAATACAGCAATTTACAATTTTACATTTAATGATACACTTTTTTCTCTATGTACGTTTTAAAATTTATCATCAAAATTGTATCTAAGGTAACAAATTATACCTTTTAAAATGTCTTTGGTAATTTCATTATCTAAATCCGTGATATGGTACATTTATGTAAAAATTTGTTTCCAAGTATTATAGGTGCAGTGGAAAACCATGAGTGTCCTGAAACAAAGTATATAGTTAGCTTTTCAAATGCTAGATTTATAAAAGACAGTGCAACGGAAAAATATCAAACACCTTAACCTCTGCTGTTTTCTCACTTTTAGGTCCTTATAATTGTTCATATGGCCAAATATAAAAGGAGTAAAATAAAAGGCCACTGACCTTCCGAATCTTTAACTACAAACTTGAGATACTAGTCAAGGCGTGACAGCAGTTTCTTTCGGCTTACAGGTGATTCTTTACAGTACAAAAGATGACAGTACAAAATATGTCAGTGATAAGAATATGTGAGTTTGGACTTTACTGACCTTAGTGTGCTGCAATAAAATGTTTATCCTTGGAGATTTTTGAAAGAAAGCCAGAGTACCCATATCAAGAGATATGGAGAATATGTTAGAGATGAACACAAAACTTTTGAGGTGAAAACAGTTGTCATTTAAGATGATATGTTTATGAAAGAAGAAAAGGTGGGAAAGTTGAGTAGTGCGCATCTATTATTAACCTGTTATATCTTAATAACATCTCTAGACACTATTTCCATTTTCAGATGAGGAGAGGAGGGAAGAGGGATGTGGCATTAGTGGAACAGAACTCAGAAACCATGAGGCAAATTCTTAGATCAGGACACTGTCTGTCAAGGGCTGGGAAGGAGAGGGTGAGCAATCATTCAGATCCACAAGAATTTTCAATAGTGAGATTGATCTAAAAGAGCCATGCCATGTTTTATTTAATAAGGTGATGTAAATTTTGAATTTATCTCTCCCATATGATAGGTCATAGCAGTAAGATACCAGCTAGTAGATGAGTAACATAGAGGAGACCAACATCCTCCGGGAATTATCATCACAGCCTCCACCCTAGGGAACCAGGCCCTTCCAGGTGAGGTCCCTCGGGAGAACTGTTCTGCTTCCATGTTGATGAGATGAGCACTCCCGTCTTGCCTGATGTCCAGCTGTCTGACTCTTGGGGATCAGTGGGGTTAATCCACATGTAGCCCTCGCGTTTAAGCTCCACTAGTACCCCAGGTAGTAGGCAGCACCTCCAGTAGAGGAGTGATGGGGTTTCTAAGTCCCCCGAATAGCTTATAGAACAGGATTTTATGTCACCTAAGACAGAGATTGAGCCAATAATATTTTAGCAAATATTACTGCCTATGGGCTTTCTGATTTTGTGCTATCAGATTTTGTTTCAGAAAACTTTAATATCTGTCCTGTTACAACTTGTGTCTAGATGCCCCCCAGGGCTTCATGCAGTCATAGGTGGGGCTTTTCATAGGTGGCTGCATCTAGAGTGTGTGATTCTAGCATCCAGGGTCTGTGGGTGATTACTAAATTAGTTTGTGTGATTGATAAATTGGTCTGGTATAGTTCTGGGCTGGATGAAAAGTGTTCCACCATGGTGTGAGTGCTACCCCTGAAGGGCACAGAGCCAGGAAAAAATATGAGAAACACAAGCAGGGTTGCTGCTGTCCTTGCCCGCTGGTTCTTCACTACTTTATTGTTTTGCTGCCTCTGCCACCATGAACTGTTTCCCCTCCTTGATGCCCCTCTGCCAGGTTTCCTTGCCTTGAAGCCAAACAACTATTGACTGAAAGCTCTACAAACTGGGAGCTAAGTAACCTCTTTCCTAACTTGGTTATTGGTATTTCATCTCAGCAATGAGACAAGTAAATAAAATATATCCTTTATGAAATCTAGGAACATTGTACTGTTAGTTTTCCAACTCTTTACTCCTCGAGCTACTGGGCCCTACAGTCCCGGGCACAGAGATGGTCACTGTGGACTCTTGTCACTGCTGCCGTATGCCTTAAAGATCACATGAATACATCCTCATGTGAGTATGCATGTGTACACGTGCATGTGTGTATTCTCTTGATACTTTTCTCCTGGAGTACTGTAGCCAACACATACATATAAGTAGACATTGTTTTCAAAATACTAACATTATCCAATCATTTAACTTATCCTGTATAACCCCTAGTTTTTTCCCCTTATTTTGATGGAAATAAGTAGTGACTCTCCCTCCTCACTTCTGCATCTTTAGTCTGTCAATGGCACCATGATTATTTTACTTTGCAGGAAGTCATTGCTTTCCAACACTCATGTCCACTCAAGGAAGTCGCAGGGTGACTTAGGTATACACAGGCTGCAATTCTCTTCAGTCTGGGGACACTTTAGATAGTAATTTCTGCTGCGATCTAGCAAAGTACCCCACTTTGGGGGCCTCAGCCAGCACATGTCCACTGCTCACAGCTTCTATGAGTTGCACGAGCCAGCCGGTCCTGGCATTGGATAGCTGGTGCTCTGCACCCATACCAGGTGATGTTCTTATGGACCATTTTAATGGCAGGCCCAAGGATGAAGTTCCGTGCTGAGGTGTGCTCATGGTATGTGTAAGGTCTTGGGTTCAGGCTGCAGCTTTGCATATTCTCTTTTCAAGCTCCTCTGTGACACAGTTACACTCTTGCTGCTCTGTGACTGCGGCTCAAATCTTTCTGCTGCTCTCAATCCCTTCAGATGCAGGAGGAACCTGTGCTCTCTCTCAGAACCGGCCATCAGCCCTGTGTGCATCCTCCAGGCCTGCAGAAGAATCTGTTGCTCTCTTGCCCCCATATTGTTGAAGGCTTTCCAGAGAAGCTGAGGTCAGGTCTTCCCACCAGTCTAGTGGAAAGACTCTTACAGAGGTGTGACCCAGTGTGAAGACAGGTTCAGGGTGGTGCCAGAGTGTTGAGAACTGTGCCCACATTACTTAATATATTCTCCTATATTTCTCCCATGAGTGCTTTGTCGGAAACTACATTTATCCTAAAATTTTCCAACATATTAAAGTCTTTGGACTCTCAGTAACATTTTTAAGGTATAGAAAAACCAGATACTTTTCACCCACTGAAGCATGTGAGGATTTCTATTTCACTTGGCCTATCAGCCTTGTTTTTCACTCCTTATCTTTATTATGTTACTGCACAGTAAACAAAGTTACAATTTGGTCCATTTTATGTGTATTCTGATCCTGAGGTCTTCTGTTTGCTACAAAACAGATTTTTGATCTTCACAAGTGGTTTCACTTACAATCTTTCTATCTATTATTTCCTAAGAGAAAGGAGAGTGAGAGTTAGTTCTGTGTGAGCAACTGCGGTGTTCACAACACAGAGACAGGCTTGTGAGGCCTGCCTGGATTGACATCAATAGCAGACACAAGGCATTATTTATGAAGCCTGCCTGGCCACAATTTTCCAATGGTAATTTCTGTTCCCTGACTCTTTCCTCTTTGAGCATACACATTTAATGAAAACATTATGGAACAAAACCCAAAAGCAATCTGATGCCAAAGCATACTTAAGTACCGTTTAGCATGATGAAAAATACTGTGAGAACACATCACTGTGACTGGGATATTAATGAAACTAGTCTGGGCTTCACAGGGTCTGTGGTGGAAAATTTTGTACACCAGGTAAACAAAACAGGACCCTGTGTCTCTGTGCAACTACAGCCTTGTCGAAGGCCAGGCTAAACCTTCCCTTATTTTCAGTCAGATTGTGGTGATTCTTCTCAAAGGCTATTTCCCTAAGGAAATAATTGCTATGGGCCAGACAGTTGAGGTAATGACGTAACCCGGGTTACTGAACATTTCACCACTGGCATTAGCAAGATGATTATATAGTGACTCAACCCATGAATTCTTCCTGAGTTCTAATTAAATGCAAGACACAGGGCACAAACCAAAATCAAATGAGGTTGGTCATAACTCTTATTGAAATGGGACTCACAATAGTTTAACAAGTTTCAATGATGTAACCTCTGTGCTATAGGATAGTGTTGTTACTGACTCTGTGAAAAATGATTTAAAGTTCTGTGTTTGGAAGTACATGATTCAAACAAGCACACCAGAAAAATAGGTCAAAGGATTAATAAAAAGCAGGTCAGATTCCTAGCATGGCATCACCAAGACTCTATTTAGAAGGTAGCTTAAAAAAAGAATTTTTGCTTCTTCCCAAATAAATAGACTCACATAGCAAAATAGCAGTAGATGGGTAAGAGTGTCCCATCTTCCAGCTGAGTCTAAATTATTCCATAGAGCTCAGGATTAAATTGGTATCTCCTGCTATGAAATTGATATACAGCCATTGGCAGCTCTGTCACCCTCACATGGCTGTGGAGGTCACTGTGAGGGGCTGTAGGGTGGCGCACACAGGAACTTTGAGGTCCAGGTCTTACACACATCACTGGTTTTGAACAGAGACTTAAGCTTTAGCCTTAAGTGAACCTCCTGCCTCAAGCTCTAGTCTTGTTCTCATGATTTCTGTCTTCTATTTCTTTATCATTCACTGAGCAGTTTCTGTTACTCATCCTTTCTCCTCCACACTTAGTATTTGAACACAAAATCCAAATTTTCTGTACAGAACACTAATCCTGGTGACTTATGTGGGCTTGGAGTGCTCAAAATTCAACAAATCTCTTTAACTTGTGTGTTTGGTGTTGCTGAAGGGCGTATGCAGGGAATGTCTCTGTCTGTCTCTGTCTCTGTCTCTCTCTTGATCTGTTTTGGCAATTAGAAGCAGTACTTTTGGGACCTGGGCAGCTCTCAACCCAGGAGGCATGGCTGCCCCCACTCCACTCTTCTGTGAGGGGAGTGCAAGTCCTCGGACCACTCCTGCACCCCACCTGATGCTGATGCAATATTCTTAAAGAACCTTCCCCAAACACCAAAGAGTTAAACAGATACATGCTCCTGACATCTATCTTTAATTCTTAGGGAGTTTCCAATTTAAAGGTCCATAAAATGTTTACTTTTCAATGAAGCACTTGCACAATATAAAGGAAGTTGAGATGTTCTAACTTTAAATTTAATTTTTGTTTCTTATATAAAAATGTGTCCAACAAAATAATTTGTATATCCTTTCATCAGCTCTTGTTGTTACTTTTTAAAAGTTAAGGCTTTGGAGCCTAATGAATAAACACTCTCTGAATTATAAAGAGTTCTAGCAGATTGTAGCCCATTGTGGATAGAGATTGAGATTTAGCTCTTTAAAATAGCCTTGCCAAACCAGGTAACCTAACTACCCAGACATCATTTGATCAAAATTTATACTAAATTTGAGCATAGTCAAAAGGTTGAGAAGCAATGGCCAACAATCAAAAGTCCTTAAAATCCAAACTGGCTTTGACTCATTCTATAACATATTGATTCCACAGTTACTCACATCTGTGTGATTTACATATCTGTTCATATGCGGTTTTTTTTGAGATAGGGTCCTGCTTAATCACTGCATTGCACAGGTTGGGTTTGAACTTGCAATTTGGCCTCCCACAGTGCTGAGGTTATAGGTGTGTCTGTCACGTCAAACTATTTACTGCTTTTGTTTAAAATTCTTAATAAGAGGAGTGAGGGCTGGTAGTGTCTCATTGTTGGAACCATAATGTGCACACGAGTGGAGCAGTGCAGGAGGGAGGACTGTCTCCATTGAGGGTGATCTGAGGTGCCTTATTCCTCTCTAAAGTTAGAGACTGTGTAGAGAAGTGACACTGTCTGCCATAGTGAGAGAAGAGGTGAAGACCAAGAGTGAGATGTGAAGACTGTAGCGATGTCTGTTGTCCACTGTGCATGAAAATTTTAATAGGCTCTTTATTATTAGGCTCTGACACTTAAAATCAATGTGTATCTCGTGCCAGTCAAACTGTGTGGTTTCAAATAGGGCAGCACTATTAAATTATATCAAGCACATGTCCAAATTAGAAATACGTTTTGATTCTGTCTGCATGGCTTTGCGGAGGAGATAAATGCAACTGGAGTGTGAATATCCCAGGATCACAGATCAGGAACTTGGAAATGCTCAGTGGACAGAAGACACTCTGAGCAACGAACAGCGTTGAGTTCCGCAAGCACAAGTGAACGATTTCAATGACTTATGCTGACTTAGAACCTCGCAAATGCAAGTCAAAATCAGGATTTGAGTTTAAGTCTACTCTTGTATTCACAAGGATTATTTCCTTTTACATTTTACACTCTCCAAAGTATTAGTCACAGTTTTGCATTGTTCCACGTATCATTTAAAACATGGCATTCACACACACACACGTGTGCACACATGCACAGAAAACTTCAATCTGCCTGTAGCCCATTTAAAATGTGAGCTAAGAAAACTCTTAGTTATTATTTGTATTTAAGGAGTAGTGAGTTATCCACAGAAAAAAATAATTTTTAAACATACTAACTTTTGTGCTTTTGGATGTAGACATCAGCGTATTTTGATTATAGAATAGGGCTTCTTCATGTTCTTTTGACTCTAATTATCTGAATGGCAGATTTAACTCTGATGTCACTTCGTGTCATTGTATTTTCAAATGTTATAAGTTGTTTCTTTCAAATAATACGACAAATGATTTTTAAAATGATAGACCAATTACATTGCTAACAAGCTGTTCAGTTTAAAAGGTTGTTAGAAATGTTATTAAAATTTTGAGATAATTCTGCATTAACACTAATTTGTGTAGATTTTGACAGCTTTGCCACCTATTCTGATGTTGCAGTAAAAATCATAAACTGCATGGCAGTGTAGTGTCACTGGAAAAGAAAGGCTGGAGTGTGTCTCTTGACTAAGACACTCTTCTCATTGTCAGAGGTGTGGGAGCGATGTGACGGGTGCAGTAGAAAGACAACACTGCACTCCTCCGTCCTTGGCATGTTTGTGCCTCACTCTTCTAGTTTTTTAATGTGTTTTGTAATTCGGTGACTTGCACAATGAGAATGTTGCCTCAGATCTGACACATTGGCTCATCCTTTTGGTTCAGTTGTTAAAGAAGATGCTGTGCCCCTATTATTTATAACTCTGTGTTGTCAGGGAGGTGTCTGCTCCATGAAGCCTGCACTTTACTTTCTGCCAGTTCCTGACTTCCCTGACATTTTTCCCTACTCAGGTCACTTCCTGCATGATGATGAGACTTGTGACTGTCTCTGCACTCCATTTCTCTATGCATCAGGATAGTTTGTAGTCAGCTTGAATGAAAAATGCCAGTTGATTGGTGAACAAAGTCCTGGGCCTGGGTGAAGGACCTCCTCAAGGAGGGAGTCCCTGGCCAGTCCTGTAGCCTGGATGGAATAAAGGGGGAAAGACACAGCAGGCTCGCCTCTGCTCCTGAGGAGCTCTGATCTCCCTCCATTGGCATCTGTTTTCTGCTTCCGGTGCTGACTCACACAGGACTGCAGTGAGACTCAGGCCTCCAACTTCTGACTGACCCTTGTGTCTCCGGCACACAGGCACCCCTTCCGCACTCTTCTGCACATTGGCTTTGCAGGAGCCCCCTGCAAGTGTACCTTGTGAATCCTTTGTGGTTCATACCGTCTGCTCTTCCAGTGAGTTCAAATGACCCCGAACAAACTTGATAATTTTGGTGAAAACGAGTGAGTTCCAAACCTCACAACTCTGCATGCTGTGTTCATCAGCATAGAGGATGTTTTCTTCCATTTTCTGCACCAGTGAACTAATGTATCTCTCCAGAAGAACTGCTGACCTCTGCTGCTGTCCTCCCCACTGACTGACTAATGCAGGCTGATCTGTGCACAGTGGAACTGACTTTGCATCAGTTCCCACCTAAAAGCCTCTGTAGTGGCTTTCTGTGGTCCACAAAGCCTGAAGGACGCTCTCAGTGCTCCAAGACCCTCAGCCTTCTCAGTCTCTCCTTCTTTCCCAGAGCTTTTTTAGAGCATCTGTCAACAGTGATGGCCTTTCAGTACCTCACAAAGCAGGTATTTTCTCATCCCAGGGTTTCTTCATATTTTGCAGTTGGGATGGGATGCTTAAAAGTCTGTTTTCATGTTCTTCGGCCATGTCTAGTGAAGATTCTTCATTGAGGCATCTCTCTGCTTCTTATTCTTTTCTGCTAATTACTTCTCATTCTGAACAACTCCTATTTTTCCTTTTAATTTTTTGCTTCATCTGTTAGATTCCATTGTCAAAGGAGCGGGGACATCATCATATGCCTAAAGCCTAATGCAACACCTAGAATGTAGATGTTGTTCTGTGGGCACTGGTTATATGAATAGAGGAATGAAATGTGCTGGGAGGTGGCAAATGGAGTAATCTGGGGATATTTTAATTTAAATACTACTATAGGAAATGAGAAATAATCCACGAGGTTTTCCTAAATTAAACACATATTAACACCCTTTTCAGAAGAATTAATTCTACCAATGGAAGAGCATCAGAGCATGGTTTACCTCTAACGCCTGAAATTCATATTTACTTCCGCAGCATAAGCCTAATTGTGCAGGTGCTGCTTCTGTGTTTCTTCACCAGAAAGATGTGGGTTCAGTTTTTGTCTCTCATTGGCCTTGTGCACAGGCACAGACTGAGACCATGGAACTCCCATGAGTATCTAAATGTCCCCAAACTAGTAAATGACAGAACTGCTAATCAGATATAAGCACAAAGCTTAAATTTCTGCGGTTGCAATTGGAATGCAAAAATTTTCTCAAAACCGGACAATCTACCTGATTGGTGATTTGTAGAAGTATGAGTATCAGCCTTAACACAATATTAGTTATCAAGTTATATGAGTCCACCTGATCTAATTATGACTAAATAACACTTTACACTTAAATAAAATATCGTTCCATTTTTCTGTGATGAGCTTCCCCTGAACTTGCACTATTTAAATCCTTTGGTTCTTTTTCTGTATCACTGGTACTCGTTACTAATATTCATGTTATTACTTAAGGCCTGTTTACCCCATTAGCATCACTTTAAATTGAGTTAATTTACATTTAATTCTTTTAATTAAAAAAAGTATTTAATTGGCTTGGGAGCATAGGTCTTGTCTAACACACATGAGACCTAGGTTTGATTCCCAAAACTCCAAAACAAGCAACAACCCATGAAAAAAAGTGAAAGATGAAAACTACAAATTTGTTATTTCAATACATAGACACACGGTGAAGTTCCCAGCAGAGGAAGCATATGAACAAGTCCATCTCCCTATTCATTATTTCTTTTTTTTAATGTTTTGTTTTGGTATTAAGTACTTTTTATATTGTTAAACTAAATTTGCTTCAGATGCCACATAAAAAGATAATTATGGGCCGGGGATTTAGCTCAGTGGTTAGGGCACCTGTCTTGCAAGTGCAAGGACCCAGGTTCGATCCCTGGTAACCACATAACAATACTGGTTATGGAGACTCATGCCCAGCAGCAATCAGCACCACATGCCACAGTGCCAGGCGTGGTGGCTCACGCCTGTAATCCCAACACTCAGGAGGCAGAGGCAGGAGCATTGCTATGATGTGAGTTTGAGGGTGAGCTCAAGGCCAGCCTGAATTACAAATGAGACCCTGTATCAACAACAACAAAAAATAATAATAATTTAAAAAAAGATAATGATACCTATTAAAAGGAGACTATGTGTTTTCAGTGTATGTGCACATTATGTAATGTTTAAATTAGGTTAAATATTTCCCTATTCATTTATAAAATCCTATGATGCTCGTCTTTCCATGCCTGGCTTCTGTCATTTCCCATAATGACCTCCTGTTCTGTCCATGTTGTGAATGATAGGATTCTGTTATTTTGTGGTTGCACAATATTTCACTTGTGGATATGCAATACATTTTATTCACTGATTTTCACTTGATGGACACTTAAGTTATTTCCATTTCTTGTCTATGATGAAGTGTGTAATATATATGTACATATGTGTGTGTATGTATATATATATGTGTGTGTGTATGCATATATATATGTGTATGCATATATATATGTGTGTGTGTATGTATGTATATATATATATATACACATATATACATATATGTGTGTGTGTGTATTATTATCATAGTGCAAGATGACTTCAGCAGACCGATTCCCTTTACTGTGGATGTACCTGTACTACAGATAGTCTCATAATTTTTTTTTCTTTTCTGTTTGAGAAACTTCTGTACTATTTTCCGTATTGGCAAACTTTCTCATCATCTGTGTGAAAAAGGTCTCCTTCTCCTCATCTTTCGCAGAATGTGCTATCTTTTGTTTATTTGATAATCACCATTCTTACTGGAGTGAGATAATATCTCTTTGAGGTTTAGTATAATTTCTCTTGTGTTCAATGAGTTTTAACATGTTGTGTTTCTGCTTTCATTTGTTTCAAGAAAGTTGCAAATTTCCTACTTGATATTTTTATTGCTCCATTGATTGTTCAAGAGTAAGTCATTTATTTTTCCTGTGTTTATATAGTTTCCATAGTTTTTCTTGTTGTTGATTTATAGTTTTATTTTGTTATGACCTGAAAAAAACACTTCTTTATGATTTAAATTTTTTAAAGAATTTTTGAGGCTAGTCCTTTGCCCAACATGTATTCTACTGGGACATGTTCCATGAGCTTCTGCTAAGAGCCTACCTTGTAGCAACTGGATGGAAGACTGTGTAGATGTCTGCTGTTATCATTTGGACTAAGGCCCAATTTGACCCTGCTGAGTCTTTATTGATGTTCTGCCCATTGCTGAAGGCAGTTGAATGACCACAACTGCTATTATATTTGAGTTTATCGTTCCTTTTAGGTTCATTAATACTTGCTTATGTATTTGAATGTTCTAATGTTGAATGGGTACATATATAGAATTAGTTTCTTCTTGTTCAGTTCAACCTTGATATAATAACATTTTTTTTTGATGCTATTGATTTAATGTCTCCTTCATCTTCTGTGAACAAGCCTACTCCTTTGGATCCCATTTGCAAGGACCATCTAAGCAGACATCCACTGGGAATTCTCCTGTCATGTGTATTAGAATGTTTAATGTAGCATCTGCTTCATTTTCTTTTCATGACTTTGAGAATACTATGGTTATATTATTCTTTCAGAAAACTTTATTGCGTTGAATCTGGTGATTTTGTTCATGCACCTGCATAACTGTATCTCTAAGTTTGGGAAATTTTCTCTTTAAATATACTTTCTACTCCTTTGATATGGTTTTGTCTTTCTCAAACCCCTATAACCCAAATGTATGCCTTTAAATGTATTGCCTCAATTTCCCTTGAACTTTTCATTCCTCTTAATATTTGCTCTTTTGATATTTTCAACTAGATTAATTTCAAGCTAAGTAACGCTTCTTCTGCTTGACATTTTCTGCTAATAGTGCTTTCTACCATGTTTTTGAGTTTCCTCAGTGTACTTTTTAGCTCAAGGATATCTGATTGATAGTTTGTTACTTTAGTTTTGCTGTCTAGCATGGCAAGAAAGCACTGCATCGTTTCTATCTTTTTACATTTTGAAGATTTTTCAAACTTGCTGTTTTAAACGACTCCATGTGAGAGTTCATATACATGAGTTACCATAGTCTCGATTCCTGGTATTCTGTTTTGTTGATTAGGGAAAGTTTGGTGCTCAGAAATATCCTGATGCTTGCTGGCATGTGAGACTGTCTGAACACTAAAGGATTCACTGTTTCATTCTTCATAATCGGAATCTTAATGTTTAGATGCAAAATAGTCCCTAAAACCTCCTGTGTTCAGTAGTGGAACTTTAATGCGGTAGTATTTTGCTGCCATGATTGAGAAGTCATGAAAAGGGGAAAAGTGCCGCCGACATGAAGTGTCTGGGCATTGGTGATTTGACTTTGGGGACTGTATCCGGTCCCTGGCTCCTTGCTCCTGGGCACCTTTCTTTCTACTGTGCTATGAAGTGTGCTATGAGGTATACACTTTGCCCTTGCCAGGTCCTTCTGCCAGAGCCGTCTGCCTTACACCAGGGGACCCTGGATTGAAACCTGACAAACCGTGAGCCAGAAGAAAGGTCGCTTCCTTAAAGCTATTTCTGAAATGTGTTTCTTTTGTTTCTGTATTTTATTTTATTTTATTATTATTATACTTGTTATACATAACAAATGTACCCAATCTGAGGAAAACAAGTTTTTAGTGTTTTTTGTTTTCTCTTCCTTATTACTATTATTATTATTATTATTATTATTATTATTTTGCTCTTTTCCACTCCTTTACCTCCCCTCCTCTCCATGCTCAGATACCGTTCACACCTGCAGAAGATTCTTATGGTTCTTAACTGAGAGAATTTTTGGAAATCCTAAGTAGACTGACTATTTCGTCAGAACCCAAGGACACTTCTCTTATTTCAGCACTTCATGACACTGTAAGTCCATGTGGATCACAAGTCAACCACTGGCACTCTGAGGCTGCTTTAGCACCAAATGGAGCCCAAGCCCAGCACTTTACCAAGTCAGTAGTTGGCTTGTGGTTTTGAATGAACTGAGGAGAGATACAGTGTAGTCTATTGCATACAAGGCTCCCCTTGGCCTTGGCCCAGGACATCTAGAGACCCTTACCTACAGTGAATGGGCTGGGATCCCAGCACTCTGGCTGCCTCTGGGCCTTCTCAGAGTGGGACACTGCTGGTTTCTATGTGATGACTTAGTACTTATCTCACGTGGACATTATAGTTCTTTTTCTGTGCTGTGCTGCCTAAAATGTAGGTAGCTGCATACTTGACATCAAACCTAGGTCACATTCACAACCCTTAGCTCTCTAAGACTATCAGAGAATGTGGCCAGTACCAAGGTCCTTGCTGCATGGGCTGGCTGGTGCCAAAGCACGTTGGTAACCTAAGACTGCTTGCTGCAAATGCCCACTAGTGATTCTAGCTGAACTCAAATCCTCTAGCTGGAGTCTTGCTGTTTGTCTTACTTCCCCTGTCCTTCATGTGGAAGGTGTTGCTCCCCATGTTGCTACTCTTTGGACCTGGAGGAAGTGTGACAATAGACAGCTTTTCCTCTTCTACCTTCTTCCATGCTATCTGTCCTTATTTTTGTACTTAACCCACATACTGCACTCCTTCAGCAGGCTTCTGCACTCCTTGTGGAGGTAGATTGATGTGTGACCAGCTGCCTGAATTGGTGTCTCTGAGGATAAGGATGACTGAAGGTCTCAACCAGCAGTTGTCTTGCTCAGCCCCGTGAATTTAGCTGTTGATTTCAGGGTATAGAATAAATGCGAAGGTCAATGGACTGTTGTCCAAGACCTCTGGAGAGACATATATGTGGGAAATATAAAGACAAAGGCAAATTTTTACATTGAATATCTGTCACTCAGAGTAAAAAATGTAAAAGTCTTGTATTATTAGAATTACATGGTTTTTCCTAACTATATACAAACACACATATATGCATGTGTGTGCGCACACATACACATAACTATTATAACACAATTGTTAATACATATGGACAGAAAGTTTTATTTGTCTTATTTCTTTCTATTACACTTTCTCAAATCTCTCTAGTCCTTACTTCATTGTGTTTTTCTCCTAGAACATATCTTTCAGCTTGGAAAGATATAGGGTCTTCTTCAGAATAATTGTTCCAAAAGTCTTTCTAACTAGGCAGGTTTATTCAATTAAAGTAAAGTGAGCTGTTTTTCACAGGAATAGGTGGTGTTCTAGGATTCTGAAGCAGAGATAATTGCATCCACAGGTCATGCTGCTTTTATTTATAGTTTTATTAAATTGTCTTGCTTATTACCATGTTCAAGGTTATAACACACTCATTCTATATTATTTTTTCTTTTTCTTTGCACCTAAGGAATCATCAGCATGTACATCCATTTCTAACTTCTCATTCAAAGGTTATTTTATATTTCTCCTTTTTTTACTTCCAATACTGACTCCTTCTACTTTGTGGTGGTTTTATGTAGAAATCCTGGAGCGCTATAGCACAGACTCTTCGTACTCATACATCTGAATATAAAATGGTGCAAATACAGTTTTCAGTATAATAAGCCTGACTTTCTTCAGCTACATAAAAATGACACTGCTAATCTCAAGATCTACAAGTCATAAGAGTAGCAAATGTACAAGTGAGACCCCGACTCCAAGTGAGTCAAAAGCTTAGATCTCAATTTATTTGGAGATAATAATGCTAGCTCAGAATGACCTATATGGTGAAGATCTTTATGTCCTGCAGAAAACAGATTGCAATATATAAAGTATAGCATAATAATTAATCATGAACCACTAATGTGCAAAGATATACTAATCATAGAAGAATCCCACACAGATAATTGTCCTTCTCCAATGAGAAATCCTCAATGTTTTGGTGGTTTCCCAAATTGTTTTTTCTTCTGCTCAAGGCAGCCTCTGCCTTCTGCTCACCTTGCTCTCCTCAGCCTCTTCAAGTCTTTTCATGTTTTATTGGCCCTTTCCACCAAACCTCATGTCCCCTCATTTCTCTCGTGGAGCTACCATCTTTGCAACAGAGGATCCAGATGGAGGGGGCCTTCTTAAAATTCTACCTAAGAAAGTACATCATTGTAAACAATATAAAACTTAGCATATGAGTTTAAAAGTGTTTTAATTTTAACTTTCTTAATGTATCAACTTTCATCTGTGTTATAAAACACTGTACACCTTTTTAAACTGCTTTTAGAGCATTTATCTGTTTGGTGCTGTATTAGTTAGTCTTCTGGTCACTGGCAAGAAAACAACCACATCTGCAAAAGCAATCAGGAGCAGTGGATTGGGATTCACAGCTTCAGTAGGATCAGTCAATGGTGCAATGCCACTCTGGAGACAGATAGAGAAACAGGGAATCTGGGGACAAGAATATGTTCTCCCGGATGACACCTCCACAACCTGCCTCAACTTTCAGCAGGCCCCTTGAGTATGAGGCTTGGGGGAAATTTTATATCTGAACCATGAAAGATGGCTTTGACATTGGAAAGCCCATGATAATCTCATGAATTTAGAGCCCGGGAATGATATGTGACCTTAAACACTACTCTGGTGATGTGTTTAGCAGATTTTTATGTTAATGTGTAGGTATTTTATACTATATAAGATTTAATTCAAGGACCAGGGATTTAGTTCAATGATTCTGGCACCTGCCTTGCAAGCATAACAGCCTGGGTTCAATCCCCTGGTAGCCACAAACAATACTGGGAATGTAGTCTCACGCCCAATAGCAATCAGTACCACATACCATAGTGCAGGGTGTGGTGGCTCATGCCTATAATCCAGCACTTGAGAGGCAGAGGCAGGAAGATTGCTGTGATGTGAGTTGGAGGCTGAGCTCAGGTCCAGCCTGATCTACAAAGTGAGACTCTGTCTCAAACAAACAAACAAACAAACAAACAAAAAAATTAATTCAAATGAACAGAAATTTACAAGGAAATTTGATTCAAAAAGCAAAATTTTGTGAAATAAAAATGAATCCTTTAAGGCACTACAGGGCAGCTAGTGCATCAGTTTTATTATTGGCTTCATAAATTTCTGGCTCAAGATCTTAAAATCCATTAAATTCAAGGATATTTCTTTCATCAAGCTTGGCGGGTAGATTTTGCAAAGATGAGATTCTGTTGTCCTCATAAAACCCCCTAATCACTCTTAGTATCATTAGCAGCGGAGCTACTGGCTCATGTGTCTCCTCACACTGCAATTGTTCTCTGCTTGGTCTCTGCAGTAAAACTCTCTGAATAGTTTTAAAGAAACTGACACAAAACAAGCAAGCAACTAATGCTCAGGCTGCCCCTCAAATCAATTATGTCAGTCCTAAAGAAATAGAACATATACCTCTGGATTTCCAAACATTTTCCCCAATTGATTGCAGTAGGAAGAATTGGTTGAGAATGAATTTTTCAAAACTTCATTACCATTAAACTCCTGTAAATGACTGCCACTTTATAATAGGAAAACCATGAGATTAAAAAAGAGCCTTTCGGATTTAAGTACACATTTAAATTACTTTCTAACTGTTCTGAAGAAAGACCCCAAATTCTTTATTTTTAACAAATTTCTAGGCTCCCACTTATCTGAAATCCAAGCCAAATTCCCACTCAGATTTTGATTAGCACTGATCTGAAGGACATGTTTATTGATACCATGAAGAAGCAAAGGAACAAAACAAAACATTTAGATCTTTAAATAGTTGTTAACTTAAGTGGAAAATCGGCAATTTGGTTTGAGAAAATATAAAAACTGTCATTGTTTTGTAGGGTATATTTTATTTACTGTGATACAATTTAATAGCATATAAATTAAGCCCTTAAACATGTGTATGTGTATAGCTCAGTGACACTAAGTACATTCTCATTTCGGTACAATCACCACTGCTTCTGTCTCTGGAAGGATTCTATGATCTGTACCTGAGGAGTCTGTATGCACTGAGCAACAGTTTCCATTTCTCCAACCTGTATCCTCTAGTGATCACTGTACTATATCCATTCCCTCGGAATTAACTTACTTAGAAATTGCATGCAAATAACTGATACCATTTATATGTTTCAGACTTATTTCACTTAATATAATGTCTTCAAGCATTATCCATATTCTGCAATATCCATGTTTCCTACTATTTTGTATTTTGTTATATGCAAAACATTTAACAATCCCTTTATTGGTTGATGACCATTGGGTGCTCTCCATTTTTTTTTTTTTTTTGGTGAATCATATTATTACAAACCTGTGTGCACAATGAAAATCTTGTAACACTCCACAGAGGGCTGGGGACACAGATCAGGGCACAGTGTCTGATGGGCATGACCAAGAGAACTGGTTTCATGCCTATTACTGAAAGGAAGAAAAAAAGAAACAAAGAGCCTTTAAAAATTTGATATGGCATCTCCATTAGACAGTACAAGGGGATGACTGTTAATTTTGTTAGAATTAATGTAAGGTGCAGTGAAACAGCTATAATTATGAATGAAAATGTCTTTATTCTAACAAATAATTACAATGGAATGATGTGGTATTTAGAATCAACTCCAAGAGCATTTCAATAAAGCATAAAAGAAAAGAAACTAATGAAAAAAATCTGGGAAAAATCTGATGTGTTTGGCATGTTGGGTTGATACCTTATATCTCTCCTTGCTTGTGTATTTTAAGGCACTTAAATATAAAAAGAATGGTTTATCCTGATTATTTGCAGATTCAATATTTGCAAATGTATCTTCTTTCTAAAGTGATTTGTAATGTCAAAATTAATATCCAGTCTGTGTTTTCCAACATGCTTGGTGCTGTGACAAGAAATCAAAATAGACTACGGATCACAAGGGGCCTGTGGTGGAATCCCGGGGACAAACATTAGCGACTCTTTCCTCCATTAGTTATTTCTAGTAGTTACACATTACCTAACGGAGGTATGTGGAGATACGTCCCTCCTTTGCTTAGCACTTCTGGATGGATTGAATTTTTCCCTAAACATTGCTCCCATCATTAATATTATGTTTCAAACGTCCATTCTACATAACAAATCCCATGTGACAGACTTCTTATAGTGTCACAGATGACTGCAAATAGTTTCTCCACAATATTTAATCCTGGTCCAAGAATGTTATACAGGGGTCAGAGCATTCAGTGAAATTGCATGTGTACAGTGTTTTTAAAATGGAGCTGAATAACAGAAGGGAAGCTCCTTGAAAGTTAGAAACAGAAGCACCATTGCCTTAACGACATTTTGGGGCACCAAGAAAAATAAACAAGCTTCATAAAAATATTTTTTAAAATGATGCTAAGTGATTCTCTTGTTAGAAATGACAGTTTTAAAAAATTCTACAAGAAGTTTTGATCACATGCTCCACCAAAAGTATAAAATCCAAAATTCCAGTGAAGCCGGAAACCTTTTCAGGGCTCAAATCTTACTGTACCGGTTTGTTGACGTCACTGAGCCGCCTCTGCTCCCAGCATTCACTGCGGTCTCACCAACCATGGATTTCTGTGCTTCCACCATCGCACGTTCTGAGAGCTACAATAGGAAACCCTGAAATAAACTTACTCCCTATTTAAAAAACACCGTGATGTGTTTTCAAATGGAGTTGAAGTGTGTTGGTGATGTGAAGCAAAGATATCGACATAAACCTGCTAGGATGGCGCCAATTTAGTCTGGATGGCATCACTGAAGACAGACTAACTCCTTCTGGATTTGGACCGGAATATGTTTTGAGGTCCACTTGTTAGGGCATAGGGGTGGATTGTAGTAGGAAAATAGAGGGACTCATATTTTTATTCAAGCTCTCACTTAAGTTTTCCAGTTTCTTGTCTTGAACTCAGGATTTTCCTGCCTCAACCTCCTGATTAGCTGGGATTAACATATGCTTTTTATATTTGGGAAAAAATTAGTTTCTAATGAAGAACTGGGAATATTTTTAATGTTTATAATACATGTCTTATTAATATTTATTAGAAAATTAATAAATTTTATTCATGGAATATTTTATCTTTAAAACAATATTTTAATAATATTAGCCTTAAAAAGCAATATGCTTATTTTGGTATTTATGAATTAACTGGACACCAAAAACTATACGACGATGGAGGTTTCTGAGCCCATCTGGAAAGATTCACATTTAATTGAAATTATCCATAAAGTAATATAGACTTTTTTTCAAGCTCTTGTAAATATTCACACAGACATACATATATGAATAAATTCAAATAATCCATTCTGAAACATTAAACTATTACTTTAGGAAAAGTAATAAATTTGTTTGCAATTAAAGGTATAAATGTTAAAGGTAATAAAATCATTTTTTTAAAAAAAATGAGACTAACTTTTTAAAAATTGAGAAACTAATTGCTTTCATTCACAATATTGAATAAAAAACAGATTTTGGTCTTTTGACCTTACTGCAGAATGTGATATTTCAATTTTACTTTTCATCCCACAGATGTGGAATAAATATCTTGATAAATAGTGTTGAATACTGTGCCCTGTCCCTCGAATTCTGATGCTTCACAAAGAGACTGCTTTTTCTAGCTCCTTCTGCTTCCTACTCGTTGGGTTACATTGTCTTACACTGAGTCATACTCAGTACTTCCCTCCTTTAGAGACTAGTCACCATGACTTCCTGCAAGTTGGTCACCAATGCCTCCAACGGAAATGTTTCTGCGTCCAGGCTCCAGGGTCCCACGTTAGTGTCTCTCACTCCTGAGAGTCAGCACTAGCAGTGTTCTTGCCCCTAAACCTCACTGCAGGACCTGGAGGCCCCGGCTGACGTCTTGTTTCCCATTGAGACTGTCTCTGCAAACTGTACACACCTACTATGGCCTCCTGCAGACCTGAGGAACTCTGAACACCCTGCCTGTGTCTCCCAAGTGAAGACAAGGTGCTCAGCTCCTGAACTGGTGCTCAGTTCTGGAACTCTGAGCTCTCTGTGTTAGCCAGGTTCTCTTGCCCCATGGAGCTCTTCCTGTACCAGGGCAGCTGGCTTCATGACCTTGTGCAGGGGCGGCTTTCCCCACATTATCCCAACTCCAGACATTCCCACTGGATCTTTCAAATAAACAAGCCAAGCACCAATCCTGGCATCCTGTCAGGTTCTGGGACCCAAACTCTAAGGCTTCCTGGAAAGCAGTGTGCTGGGTCTGTGCCTGCTGTGTGCTGTCGTCGTAGTCTGACAACAGTTCCTTTTGTCATATGTAGTAGAATCAATACTGTGTAATAACCGAAGATCTAAAGTGGATTTCACCTGTAGTGCTGTATGTAACAAGTGAGGACCCGGGCACAGGGAAAGGCAGTCAACCAAGACTGGTGCCTTCAGAAAACATGAAGACATCATGAGTTTTATGTTTACATAAAAATCCACCCATTTGGTGCTGACTCGATGATTATTGCAATTGTCCCAAGCAGACCTTAAAATCCCAGAGTAGAGAGTTAAGGCCTGGCCCTGCCTAAACAGTGTGGTCTATAATAGGTCTTTTCTGTCACCAGTTTTGAAATAATAAAGTCCAGTGTTTTAGGGTTATGAGTAAGAACAGAAAACAAAGTTGCGAATTGGCAGAGATGGAAGACTAGGAAAGGAGGATCAATTATATTTGGGATCTACATTTCTTTTTCAATAAGTACATAGAAAGTGATAGTGTCTCTTACTCTCAGTGAGGTCTGTGCTGTTTTGACAGAGTAGGGCAGAGAGAGGCTATCTTGCAGCTATGAAATATTTCAAAGGCATCTTGGAGACTGCACCGCATCTTCCCTCGGTCCTTCTTTACAGGAGCAATGTACAGTTCATTAAAGAAATCAGTACAAATGACCTGGTGCCCTACACCCATGTTTGATTATTGTGGGTTTGGTATTGTTGTTTGGTTCGGTGGGAAATGGGACAACTATTAAACTAAGAGAGATTCTTTATTTATAAACACAGAAATGTTAACAGTGCACACTGACCATGCCAGAGAGAAGCCTGAGCTGTTCTCTTGTGAGATTCGCTGCTGCTGGAGAGTCTGCAACCTGGCCCCTTCTGATTCCAGCCCCACTGTTTCTCTCACGGGCCCAGAGTAATTGTCTCCACTCATGTCTCGTAGCAAAAGTTTAACAAATGTTTATGGGTGTCGGGCCTTACAGCAAGTGAAATAGAAACCAACATCTCTAAGTTGCTCCTTGGAGATGCACACGATTAATTGAAGACAGATAATTGCTATGTAATGGCTACAATAAGTACCTGTTTACAAATCAAATCATTCAATTTGGAGGATAAGTATATGCTATGCTCAATTAATACTTTATGACAGTGTATAAACACCTAATTCATAAAACGTATTCTTCAATATTTTGAAGTTCACCTAAATTATAGCATAAATTTATACAATGAAGTCTAAGATAAAAATATGTTATCATCTTCTATGCTATTTTTTAACCACATGACTGTTACCAAGACAACAAAGAATTGATGCCTACATGCTGCACAGGATTAGATGGATCAGATCCCCACCCCAAAGCTGGGGAAATGGGTATGTTGTCATGAGCTCAAAGCCTAGAATCCCACAAGCTTTAAAACTCAGCTAAGTGCCCGAGAAATGAGCAACACAGAACAGTTCATCTCACTTTAGCCTCTATTTTATTATCAGTAAAAACAGATCAACATAGTACTTTGCTCAGATTGAAATCTGAGTACTAAAGAATCTCTTTCATATCCTAAAACTCATATAAGGACAAATGTATTTTATTGATGTTTTAGTTCAGAAAAATGGGTTTTTTTATTACATAATTTCACATGATTTAATTTCTATTATTTTTCAATGGGTTAAGATATGAAACAGAACAAGATGGTTAAGTGGGGGGTGAATGGCACAGATAAAATATGAACAGGAATAAAATTAAGATTCATATAGTGAAGGTAGTTTATTTACTTGACGGTTATGTGAACAGATAGTTAAATAAGTGGCAAAAACAGAAAAAGAGGTCAAACTATAGAATGTACGTACTAAATAATAAGCAGATTTCATATTGTTTTATGAATCTCAGGCTTAGTTTCAGTGCTAAAAGCTCTCTGATATGAAACACAAGGTAAACATTTGAAAAATAATTTTATTTTTCTTTGATTTTCATTCACTTCCCATTATATTGTGCAACCCAAGGAAAATTAGAAATGTCTCTTCTCTCCAGATAAACACAGGGGAAAATCATCCACTTGAGGTGAAGATATAATGTATTGTTATTCTATTTGATGTTGTTTTTTAAGATTCTGTTTCATAATCAAATTTAATTTGCTTTACAGTAAATGAAATGTGAAAGAAATACCTAGCATTCATTTTCCCACATATAGGAAACTTGGGAGAAGATTGTTAATTAATTACCTGAAGATTATTAATTGTGGTAACTGAATATTGACTGTACAAATTGGGTGAAGTTTGCTAAAAATCTATTAATTTTAGGTGGCTTCTAAAGCATATCGCATTAAACATAAGCCTTCTAGGCACAGGGGCAGGAAGGAAGACTAAACATGATTTCCTTCTTGATTTTGTTCCCTTGGAGCCTCTTTCCCTGTGCTCTTGTTGCTCCCCCTTCCTTCTCTTTCTTCTTTGTTAGTGTTTTCAAAGAGGGCTAAGAAATATTCATGAGAGGATATCAGGAGATGGAAAGGCATCTCTTGTTCCTGTGTAGAAAGAACCAATATTAACAAAATGACCTCATTCCCAAAACTGCTATATAAGTTCAATGGAATCTTGATTGAAATCCCAGTAGCATATTTTATAGAACTAGAGAAAACAATTCCAAAATCCTTCTGGAATGAGAAGAGACCTAGGATAGCAAAAACAATACTAGGTAACAAAGACACGGCAGGGGTATCACAGTCCTCAACTTGAAACTATATTACAAAGCCACTGTGATGAAAACAGCAAGGTACTTGCCACAGACCAGAGGATCAGTTGAACTATAAGATGCAGACATAACTCTATGTGCACTCAGCCACTTCATCTCTGAAAAATAAGCCAAACATCTTCAATGGAGGAAAGATAGCATCTTTAATACATGGTGATGTAAACACTAGGTTTCAAATAGCCAAATATTAAAATTATATCTATCTCTTTTACTATGCACTAAACAAAAATCAAGGTAGATTAGAATCTAAATATTAAAACAGAAACATTAAACCTGCCGGAAGATAGATTAGATAGAACTCTTGAGTACATTACTGTAGGATGAAACTTTATAAACAAAACCTCAGTAGCATGGGAACTAGCAGAAGGAATCAACAACTGGGATCTCATCTTATTGAAAAGCTTCTTCACAGCAAGAGAAACCACCAATAGAGCAAAAAAACAATTTACAATGTGGAGAAAAATTTTTTACTAGCTGTTCCTTGGAAAAGGAAGAGATTTTTAAAAGCTTATCTTTTGTCATTATCTACTTATGTTAATGATCTGACTGTGTGTATTACTTTGTATCACAAATTATGTTTAACTAGTAAAGATTAATTCACCTGTTATATCCATAGAATTTTCAGACTCTGGGTGTATATTTCACTTTGCCATTAGGTAGGAGATAGATAGATAGATAAGAACATATCTATTTCATGCTTTGTATTTCTTTCTGTAAAACATGTGAAACATATTTCATGCAGTAACCAAGGAAGGGAGCTTCCTCTGACCCTCGGCTATGCAGATTTTGTGACTCATCAGCAGCCTGAGCCCCCTCACCTGGTAGTCATTTTCTCCATGCTGAGCAGTCTTTCTTTTTCATGAATGCAATGAGTTGTTAGCTGCAGCACCATAGCAAGTGATACTGGTAGTTCCCTTAGACACAAGGGGAAGTGTATAAATATCACAGATTAAAAAAGTACTCATCACTGGAAGATGATATTTTAAGCTAGATGTTAAAAATTTTAGTCTAAGTCTTTACTTTTGCTTGGAATAGTAAAAAAAAAAAGAAAATCTCATTTATTTTATCTGTCATACTTCAACCTTTCCAACTCTTTATTTCATAACTCATTTTCCCTTGGTTATTGTTTTGAGACAATGTTGTTCGAAAGTGGTGGTAATGCAGAGGGAATAAATGGTATTCAAGCAATTTAGGCATAAAGCAATCAAACAGCTATCTTAAAAATTGGGAAGAAAAATATGGTTACATGCAGAATATTTATATTGACAGAGCTAACATTTCTTTAAAAAAGTATATCAGTTTCTTAGAGACAGGAGAATGTGACTTGTTCCCAAAGATGTCATGGCAACCTTCATACTATTCATAAATAGACAAGAAACAATTTCAGAAGTACTGTAGAGTAATAACAACTCTCTGTTTATTGCAAGAGCCTGGAGTCACACAATCTGACTGTTCTGTCTTTTGAATTCCCTAAAGGAAATGATATTAAAATAGTGTTACCTGCTAATTTCCTACCATTTCTTCTAGTAAAGTTTTCCCTTACTGGGACCTGACAAAAATACTAAGAACACATGAATCTTCAACTGATGCCAATTTATTTATTAAATGCAATGAATATTTCCACATCTTAGAGTAGGAAATGAAGCTTGATGTGGCTATTGTTGATTTGCTACCATCATTGTGTAATACAATTTCTAAGTTCTGTGCTCATTTGGGGAAAATACAAGGACAGTTCTTAATTTGTCTTATGGGGAAGTGGGAGTCCTGTTTTTGCAAAGCCATTTCCCATATAGCATGAGGATCAGTGAGTTCTCCATGTTTCTATCACCAGTCATGGCTTAAGGTAACCTGGCTAATGTGCGTGGGACTTCTCAATTCTCATTGGCCCATGTGTCGCACATTTGCATGTGGCAGCTTTTGGAACATGCACCATATTCTGATTTTAAGGATGATTCTCTTTGACCTGGATCCAGCATGACAGTCCAACAAACCGAACTAATGAATAGTTGTTCTAGTATTTTGAATATCTACCTAGCACTGTGCAATTAGTATGTGGGTCATTTGGCTTTCTTTTTTTTTTTTTTTTTTTTTTTTACTTTCTTAGCAAAAGAGTTTAGTGGCTGCCTGAGGTATTAACTGCAAATGTCTTTGTTCCACAGAGCACGGTAATCTATGTCAGAGAAGTCCATGTGTGCAGTGCCCCTCAGAAGCAGTGGTGAGGCAGTGCAGACAAAGAGCACTGGGAAAACACTAGGCCTCTGTGGATTTATCTGTCTGACTGCATGGGATCCCCACAGTGGCCCCACGAGGCAACTCTTTGTAAGGGGCTCCTTCGCCTCTCAGTCCCTGAGACACAGAGAAGACACGAGTAATGGCACAACAGACATGCTAAGTGAACTGGAAAAACCTTGTTTGCAGAAGCTCTGGAAAAAGTCTTACTCAGAGTGGTTTCCTGGAATTTTAGTTTCCTCACAAAGAAAGTGTCAATGTTTATCTCTCCAATTCTGCAAATGATATAAGACTAGTTTAGGCCAAATGATCAGGACAGGAACTGGAATATTTTTCTCAACTTATTGTTTTAGCTCATAAGACTGTTTTAGTATTAAAATTAGAGTCTGAAGGGTATCATTGTATGGAAGAATTACACTTATGTTACACTGTTTTTCATTACGGACATCAATCTCATTATTCTAGAAAGAAGTTGAGGACATTCATTAAACTTTTGTTACCTAGTACATATCACCTAGACACTGACCTGAGTAGGAATCAGCAGTAATTAATAGTCAGTAATCTTCTTTTTGGTGTCCCCAAAGAAAAATTTTAAAAAATAGAAATATTTATTTACATACCACTATTTGTTTTCTAATGTAATATCTCTCAGAAAATTAAAAGTTTTGTAATTGCATCCCAAGATTATTTTCTTGCAAAGATGCAAGATGTTTTATTCTTTATACGGGGCGTGCTCTGCTGAGTGCGTGGTGTGATCAGCCTCCACTCAATGACTCCTGCCTCAGCCTTCTCTGTGTCTCAGACAAGACTGAACACTAGGCTTGGCTTTAAAGTACAACATTTCAAAAGATTATTATTTTAGGGGAGGAGATTTTATATTCAGATACATATCTTTTCTAAATTCTGCTTTCTCATATGTACAATTGCTATTACATTTTTTTTCCAATTCTGATTTTTTTTTTTTTTTTTTTAATCTCAAGTTCTGAAAATGAAAGTAGTGCTTTCCAGGAACAGCTGTTTAGGTACCGAGACTCTGTGTGGTCAGCTTTCTGGTGACAGGACAAAAAACCTGGAGGAATCTGCATGCAGGAAAACAGTGGGTCGAGGCTCAAAGGCTGCAGGTTAGGGCCAAAGGGTGAGGGCGACGGAGGCTGCCCCCTGCTGGCCGCAGAGAGTCTGGCCTTGCGGGGGCCTCCCCGGTGTCTTGTCGCGTCCGTGTCCCTGGGGACACTGGAAGGCGTCAGCTTCTGCTCCTTGCTCACCTCCTTGTTCCACCTGCTGATACCGTGGAAACTCCGTCATGACACACCCACACGTGCGGTGTGCTGAGCCCTGCGTGGTTCTCAACAGGATCAACCACGATCAACCACCACAATTCTATTTTTCCATTTTAATTTTACAGCTTTGAATCATTATCACTTATAAAACAAATAATTCTAAAGATTTTCGGGAAAAAATTAAATTCTTTGCTCACTGAATAATAATTCAATGGGTTGTGGTTACTGAGATAAAAATATTTTAAAAGGAATGAGTCACTGAATCAAGCAGTTTATAAGAGTTGCTTTATTTTGCATCAATGTGCTTTCCGTATCCTAATACAAATAACACTATATAAAAATGCTACCAGGTATTTTTATAATTTCTTCTGAAGTGTTACATATTTATTTATTTAAAATTATATGTCTATTTTATCTAAACATTTTTGAGAATATTAATCTTTACTTGTGGATTTTCCAGAGAAAAAATAGAGGCTGTGAAATAAAAAAATTTAACTTTGAAACGATAACAGAAAATATATATATATATAATGACATGAATATCTTTAAATTATGACAATCTTAATTTCTAACAAATTGTATCAAGAGGAATAGCAACTAAACAAATGTTCAAAAAGAAAAAGTGAGCATAGTTGTTGAGAACTAATTGGAAATATTTTAAAAAGGAGAAAAGGGAAACTAATCCTACTTATTAATAAGAAGAAAACAAAAAAACAATATTATTAGATTAATTGACTAGGGAATCAATCCTTTTAAATTCTTGGAATTAGTTTGGAGAAAAATATTAGCGACAATAGGCCAGGGATTTAGTTCATTGGTTCCGGCACCAACACAAGGGCCTGGGTTCGATCCCCAGTAACCACATACAACAATGCTGGGCGGGGAGACTCATGGCCACCACCAATCAGCACCACACATCATGGTGCTGCAGTGGTGGCTCATGCTTGTCATTCCAACACTTGGGAGGCAGAGGCAGGAGGATTAATGTAAGTTCAAGGCTGAGTGCAGGGTCAGCCTGAACTACAAAAGCAAGACCCTATCTAAAAACAACAACAACAACAAAAAACAAAACACACACACACACACACACACATACACACACACACACACACACACACACACACACACACACACACACTTAGAGACAAGTAATTTATGTCCAGATTTTCTAGAGGGTAAAAACAAAACACTAAAAATCTAAAAACATTACCTGACTAGATTCATTATTTTATTCTTGCTTAAGACTTTCAGAATTTTTCATGCATAGCTGTATCCTATTTCAAAGTTTACAACTTATCCCTAATTTATTTTTATATATATATATAATTATTATATATTTTATATACATATAAAACTTTTAAAGGGAAACTATTATAAACCCATGATATTGAAATAAAATTTTTTAATTACAATGATATATAAAATAGTAGAAAATAAAATCAGCTGAGTCCCTTATGTTTAGAGCACTCACAAAATTATAAAGCCATTTCACAAATCAAATATAAACTATAAAATTTCAAATCACCAATATCAGTTTTATTTGACCATGACTGTTGTCTTGTTCATATTCAGTTGTTTTTCATGATGTGAATATCACTGTCTCAGTTACAGACACTTGCATGCAAAGTGCCATAAAAATTTCACTTCAAATTACCCTAAGATTTTGATGTGTAGAAGAGTGACCCCTGTTACTGTTTTGGTGAGAACTGCTTTATTATGTCTGTTTTCTTCCTTTGTTAGCCTGTGAGAAAGGCATGCTGTTGTCCACTTCACCCATGATAAACACAAATGCAGCCACCCTAATGCAGTGACATTTGGCCTCAGACATCTAGCCACAGGTTAATACCCTTGTCCAAGTTTTAGACTTTTACGAAGCATCTAGGAATCCCAGAGATATATTAGAAAATTCCCATACAACCTTATAATTTAGTGGAGAAATACTAGATCATTGGCAAACAAAACACAGGTTGAAAAAATTAAAATTCTATAATCACTTAACAGATTATGTTGATAGAGAGAAAAAACTATCAATAAACAAAGAATGTGTGCAACAGAAGGGACAAGTTTCTAAAAACCAACAGAAAAATCTTGTAAAAATAAAGTTTATAAATGAATGAGCATACTCAATTTATAAAAAATGGAAACACTGGCATGGTAGTTTTAATGCAAATCTCTTCTTCCCTTTACAGATTTCAGGAATAATGGTGGTTGAAGATGTAAAGAATTTAAAGATGGTTGAAATTAAGACAAAATACAGAATGGAAGGAACTCAGAAGGGAACCCAATGTCCAGTTAGTGCAGAATCCAAAACAGTTGAAGCAGGAAGAAAAGGTCAAATGTTTCCATTTTTTCTTCCAGAATTTAGTTTTGGATGTCAGCCAAGTCTTTGTCCTTTCATATGTATTGACTTCTGCCTAAATTTGAGACGCGATTCAGTTTTTTCTTCTTAGTTTACCTTGTTATTGTTCTCATTAGAAAGCAGAGTGTCCCTCCCTTGTCGCCTGCACATGAGGAATAACCTTAGAGGAGATAAGAAAGGGCCTGGCCTCCCGCAGAGAGAGTTAATGATCCAGCAACAGAGCATTCACAGTGTTCTGCAGGTAGGCATCTCCATAGCATTCTGGATGGGTGATTTTTTTCTGTGGCTATTGAAATGTTAATTCGCTTACAGTTTATAAGAAGATTTTACAATAGCATAAACCTCACTAATTTTCAACCAGATTCTTTTCTTACTATTTTCTCCAAATATGAATCTGATGTTGACATTAGGGTTAATACAACAATCTAAAGCAACTTCATTTTTTCAAAGTCTCACTTGACAAGTTGAGACTCAAAGTAAATTTTAATTTAGGAAGAAGGATAATAATAAGGGAACATTCAAGACATGCATTTGCAGGGCCGGGGAGTTAGCTCAGTGGTTCCGGTGCCTGTCTTGCAAGTGCAAGGGCCCGGGTTCGATTCCCCGGTAACCACATAACAATACTGGGTGTGGACACCCAGCAGCAACCAGTACCACATACCACAGTGCCGGGTGTGGTGGCTCACGCCTGTAATCCCAGCACTCGGGAGGCAGAGGCAGGAGGATTGTGATGTGAGGTTGAGGCTGAGCTCAGGGCGAGCCAGAACCACAAAGCGAGACCCTGTCTCAAAAAACCTTAAAAAAAAAAAAAAAGACATGCATTTGCCTAAGATTTGCTAAACGTGGAACCTTTCAGAAATAATTCTTTTTGTTTTCCCTTGCAGTAAAATGTTAGATTCTGATAATAAAAACAGAACAGAACAACAGGAATCATACAATGCTACTGTCATCCCAGTGTGTCCCCCACTGGGTCCTTAAGTACATTTAAATAGATGAAATCTGTATGCTTCTCTATTGGGGGTGGGGGGTCCATTTACCATAAACAATGCACTATAAGGATTTTGCATTTTCCTAGACAGAATTTTAGTAATAACTGAAACTAATATCTTTAATTAAATTATAAAGTAAGATATTATCGGGGAAGTGAGAAACGCTGAAAAACTAAGCAGGAGTTCCACATTAAGCACTTGGATGTCATCATTTGTATTTTTAATTACAGTGTTCAGTTGTAGTGTTCAGACTTTTCTTAAGTAGGTACATGATTTTGCACACCTCTGTAGTAGTCCGTTGCTGAAACTCAGCTGTCTCCCAGCTACTTACTGGTGTTTGCCAGAGGCGGCCTCCAGAGAGTCACCATGACACTGTTGCAGACAGCTCCCTCCCAGAAGTGACACCTGCCAAGGCGCTGCTTGAATCAGGTCCTAAGCAGGAAGGCAGAGAAAGAGGTTGGAAAGCTGAGGCTCCCAGAACCTTGCAGCAAGAGGGCAGGATGCTGAGGGGGATTCTGGAACTGTGTCTCTCACTGTTGGCTTTAGAAAATGTGAACAGTCCTCATATATTGGTCACTTCACCTTACTTTCTTCCTCAGAGGTTTTCTTCACTCACTCTTTTTATGGGTGTCAGAGCTGCATCATAATCTGAAGGCTTCTTTTTAATACCTCTTCCTCTTGTTATTCACAGGCATTTCACTGGTCAGCTTCTCTTATACCTTATTCTGTTCTGGTTGTTTTTCTAAGAAACTAAGATAGGCAGTATCAGGAGAGGTCAAAGAAGAGCACAGATAATACAGAATGTTGGATTGGCCAGCTGACTGTCCTACGGGCAGGATGTCACCATTCACTTGGTATTCTAGAATCAAGTCCAGTCTTCAGCTGGTATTAGGGCTTCTTGGTCACCATGTGAGGAAATAAGTCACTACAGAGTAACTTTTGGCTTCATGAGGACATGACAGCATTGTTGAGCGATGGGTAGAGGCCTCTTGTAACATTCTCTTGGCCGGGAACTGTGAAGTTCCTAGGAGCTGTGGCCCAGGAGACACCCAGTGCGGAAGCACATAGGCCCTCAGAAGAGGATCACAGCCCGAATGAGTCATCCAGACCCGCACTGTGACTGCGGAGGGGCGGGGGCTTCGGACCACAGCAGTGGAGACTGAAATGACCAGCCAGCACTCTGATCCCGGCCAGCTGCTATGCTGGCTGCCGCAGTTTGTTTCATTTGTCCGAGTTCAGTTTCCCTTTGGGAAGAAATGACTGTGGGAAATTCAGCTGTGTTATTGAACCTGTGTTTAAAGTTAGCTTTTTACGGTGCCGTGCTGGGATATGGAACCTGGACAGATGACTACTGACATCGCGAGTGGCAGGGACCACGGAAGCGGACAGTGCTGCCTCCGCCTTTCAGGACCCACTAACTCCATGGTGTGGCAGCCACTTTTTCGACCACTCACCCACTCAGAGTTCACCCTTTTCTTCCTCCCTTGTGTCCTTCATAGACTTATCCTGTACTAAATTCATCTGCTTATCAAAGAACCCAGACGGACAGTCATATCCAGACCTCAGCACATCAGTCCCTGGCTGAAACTGAACCAAATAAATCATCCCAATTAATGCGCACTTGAATAGACCTCTGGCTGAATGCTATTCATTCTATGGGCACATTCTCAATCCTTCTAACATTCCCTCCTGAGATTAAATTAGCATGGTAATTTTAAAATAAATCCACATTTTTAGAAAGAGTTGCTTTCAAGAGATTAAGCCTAGTCCCTCCCTCCTTGTCTACTAGCTAGAAGCAATCCCAGAAGTCTCAGAGAAGAAATGTCCTGGGAATGTGTTGGCTCTGCTAACAGTCAGCAAGGACCTAAGGCCTCGGCCTCCAGCTATGCAAATGAGTCCTTGGAAAGCAGATTCTCTGTCCTATGAAGGCTTCAGATGACGGCAGATGTCTGCACTATGTCCTCCAGGAACCCTCCAGGCTGAACTGTCCAATTAAGCCATTTGTATACCCCAATGTCAGAGTGGTGTGAGAAGAGTGTTTGTTGTTTCAAGTTCCTCAATCGTTAGAAAATTTTTTACAGCGTTAAAGTTGCCTCATCTAAAGGTGAGTGTTCAAATTAATCGTAATACACTAAAAAACTCATTGCTATTAATCTTCTTCAAAATATCCCATCTTTCTTTAAACACACTTACTCTATCATCTGGATGCTTGCCGAAGTGGTCCTGGAAGTCCTCTTGTCATCTTTATGATCAAAGGTACGATGCACGTTGCTGTCCGTCAGAGAGGCTCATGAAAGCACAGCGCTGTGACCTTGTCCACCTTAGTCACCGGGTCTGTGTTGTTTGACTCTGGCTCTCTCCCAAAGTGAAAATGTCCTTTAATGTAAACATTTTGAATCCATTCCAGATATCCAGACAGCTGTGACAGCACATTTAAAGACACTCACAAAACAGGACTTCCAGGACTGCTTCAGAAAGTAATCAGCAAGAATGACGGGATGCATGCTCTTGGAACAAAGGGGAGTGTCTTGAGGAGGATGTGTGCCAATGTGTTATTCACTGAAATAAATTGCTGTGAATGGAAATGGACCCTAGTTTTCAATCACACATTGTAAACTCAGCTATGTTTCTTAGAATTAACTTCTGGAGCAACATTACATGAATACTTCATAGTATAAACACATTCACTTCATATATATATATATATATATATCTTCATGTGCATATAATACATATCTAAGTTGTCAACAATTTAGTAACTAAACTTTGTGTGATTTTTAACTAATTTTAGCAACCTTTAAAATACATATACATTACAGCTTCATTATTTATCTTTTGAAAATATTGTATTATTTGTTATTATGTTTAATCTGTCTTTGGTGAGAAATTAAAGACATTTTGCATTTGTAGACTCCTATTGCCTACTACTGAAAATTAATAAAGTATATTACACAATAGTCATTGGGTAAAAATGTAAACTATTTCATCACTTGTGTCTTATTGGGTGCCATAATTAAAGATTAAATTCACAATGCTGTTTATAGTTAGTGCAAAAGATAGATGGTAAATGTTGAAAATCTTGTTTATTTAAATACTATAAATTGTCAAATTATTTCTTACTATTACATATGCCCATTCATTAGCTGTTTCATTGAGAAATGGTCAGTAAAATGGAAGGTAGACAGACCAAAAAATGAAATTTTTCTCCATTTCTCCATTTTCCTGAGTTAAGGAACTCAGGTGTCTACATGCACAATACAGATTCTTTATCTAAAGGGCCGCCGAATGATGTTGTGGCCAGGTGTGATGAATTGCTTTAGTTTAATCATTGCATTGGTTATCTTTGGGAACAAGGATGGAAAACCTCAGATATACAAGTTAAAGTGTGAAAGGCATTTTTCTGCACTTTCAGTGGCTTCTGTCTATGGTTGACTGGTACTACAGGGAAACGCCATGGCAGAAGCATGTGGTGAAACTGAGAGGGTTAGTCTGTGGCAGCCAGGGAAGCGCGCCCCCTCCCGGCCCTACCTCCTAGCACATCTAGGTATAAACATCATTCAGTTAATCCACTGGGGAGTACAATGCCCCAAAGATCCAGTCTAGCCTTTCAATCAGTGGACTTGCCAACTAAAATTAATTGGAAGAATTCTATCAAATATGATAAAACATTAAGAAATCATCAACTATTTTTAGTTCTCTACAAAAAATACAAATAACTAATAATCCAGACAATATTCTATGTATAGGTACAGCTTTTTAAATATTAAATTTAGATCTTTGCCTGAAGGTATAAATATCATACACAAACTTGAATGCAAAGAAATTTCATTAGGAGATGAAGACAATGGTTCATTGCAGCTAAGAACAATTTATGGGACATCAGAGACAAGTCAGGTTTGGGCCAGGAGTTTAGTTCAGTGGTGTCACTGCCAGCTTTGCAAACACAAAGTCTTGAGTTTGACCCCCAGTACTGAGGGGAATAAAAATCTAAGCAAGGGCAATATTGCAATGTCACTGGTTGCTTCCTGACTCACTTTCTCTAAATGTACTTAGTTTTCTCTAAGTTCTGGTCTATAACATTCCTAAGCACAATAAGGGAAAAGCAGCAGCTCTGACAGCAGTTACTAAGGATTTACTAAGTGTGGGTTCTCTGTGTATAGTTTATTCCTTGCGAGCCTCACAAGGATGGGATAAAATAAGAAGACCAATGTCAATCTGATTTGAAAGGCTCTGGAATCACGACTGTTCTGCACAGCAGTCCAGAGACTCAGAGAGACACCATTTACCTGCAGTGCCCTAAGTTCAAGAGCACAGAGAATGGAATTCGCAACACAGCTTGCTTCCCTTTCACACACCGGATTCAATCCATTGTGCTCAGTGGCCTGCGCTTCAGTGAGCGTGGAGAAACCAGCAGAGACTGTACGAGGTCGAGGACTAATAAGACTAAAACCTATGAAGAAAATGTAAACTAATATCACGAATCTGGGGCAGTTTTAAAAGCAAATAATAATGTCATTTTAAGTTGGAAAAAAGTAATGGAAATTACTACTGCACAGGAACTTATATTAAAAGGAGTACAAGGTGATTAAAAGAAAACATTGAACTTACTCTAGTGGTTTGTGTTTTAGAAGGAGCTTGATTTTAAACTTAATGTTTGAAAATCAGCAAGTAATTTTTTGCTGTGTTTCAAATGTAAAGTGATATTTAGGGTTAAAGAAAACAGGTTTATATAGTGCAGAAACCATGTGTTATACTCAATGCCTGTGCAGGAGCCAGAGCGGAATGGACACAGAGGAGAGGTTCAGGGAGGTTCTGAGAGCAGTTGTCCTCTTCACATGTCTATTGTATTGTCCTACTGAGTGGGAAGTGCAGAAAGAGGTCTACTTTATGCCGGGACAGTCATATCATCTCCTGTCACCTTTCTATTCTACAGCATCTAATCACACTCACTTATCAGTTATCACTCCAGGGTAGGTATGTGTTTTGCCTTAAACAGCAAAGAGGGCAAGGTTGGCTTTTATGTGGAAAACTGAAAATTAGTTCTTCTTGCTTATTTATCTGTTTTGGTTTCTTTTTGTCCTAATAATTTAATTATCCTGGAAAAGATTAGTATTTTGAAGGATCAAAGAAGAATCCTCATACTCTAGACATTTTAAATATAGTTGTATATAAAATGAAGAATTCATCTCTAAAAAACATGGAAATGAATTTGAAATGTATAATGACCTGAAATGAAAAACAGACATCTTTTTCTCCTCTCTTCTTTAATTTGTTTTGGAATAGGATTTGAGGATGTGTACCACAGAAACAGAACTCAAATCCAAGTGTATTTGATCTCAAATATATTTATTTCTTGGTAATAAAACCAGGGAATGACTCAGACACTGAATGAGTTTTTAAAAGTTTCAAAACACATTTTTTTAGCCTTATTTCAGTCTATTTTAAAATATAGAAGTCTGGAGAGATGAACTTCCTCTTCCCAGAGTGTCCTCTGGATACTGTATGGTTTTTTCAGCTTTTCATTGATTATTCATCCTTTCACTGAAAATTCTTCATATTCAACTTCATAATCTTCAGCATTTATCTCTACTCATTATCCATTCAAATGTAATAAATTTTGTGCAATTGCGGTTTAAACAACACACAAGTTTATTATTTCCCAGGTCTGTGATAAAGAAGGGCATGGTCCTCTGCTGCAGTGGCAGTTGAGGCTGTAATTAACATTTCTGCCAGGGCTGCATTGACTCCTTGGTTCTTCTGGGTCCAGTCCCCTTCCAAGTTCTATCTGGGCTCACTGAAATTCTTTTCCTCTTTGCAGGCTACAGAAGTCCTGAGTTACCCTGCAGGCTGTTGGCCATCTTTGACTCTCTCAGAGCAAGTATATGAAAAGAACCAGAGAAAGAGGACCAGCAAATTGAAACTCAAATAATTTGTAACTTTTGGAAATGCCATCTCTTTCTATTTAACAGAAGCAAAGGACATCACCTAGCATAGATTCAAGGGCAGAGACTTCACAGAAATGAGGACCTGTGAAACCAGGTCTTCTCTGTGCCAGTGGCACCCTGAAGTCTTCTTGATTACACAAGCAGGAGTGATTTAGTCTTCGTATTTCATCACAAACTAATTTCAGTAAAAAAGGTTTCTAACACATTTCACTCTGTTATCTTTCATGCTCTTTATACTGAAAGTCAACCTGCTAAGAGTATAATATACATAGATATATTATTATATTAGGAGTATAATGTAACAAAGACCCTACTCAAATGTCACTGACTTTCTGTCTCCTACCCTCCTGCCCATGTGTATTGCCAAGAATCCTACATTGTATTTAAGGGTTTAGATGGGCCCGTCGAAGTGGAATGTCCTCAGGAATGGGTAAGTAACATGCAGTTTTCTCAGATATTGTCAAACTTCTCTCCAGAAGGATGATGCCAATTTCCATTCTTACCAGTGTTGAGTGCACATGTTTCAGTGAAATGTCATGTTTCCAATGAGAGGATGGTATTTCATTATTGTTTTAATTTGCACATCAGCAATTAAAAATGAACCTGAATTTTGTATATGTCTGAGGGCAATCTTATAGTTTTTATTTGTGAATTTTCTTATCATATATTTTTATCATTTTTCCACTGGATATGTGTTTATAGCCTTAAGTTTTTAAGATTCTTCACAAATTATGAATATTAGTATTTTATCATGTGTGTTTCAAAAGTTTTGTCCCTATTTGTCGGTGTGTTTTCCTTTGGTTAGAATAATTTCCAGCATTTGATCTTCATGAGCATTTTATGTAGTCAAATATCATCCTAATGGACGATGCATCATTTGCAATAAATATGCAACACATGAAAGTTTATTTTCACATCATTTGTAAGGACAGTTTAGTTTAAAGAAGTAGACTCTGGAAAGATGGTGGTGACAGGGACATAATTAAATCCACACAGTGTCCCTATAAAACTGGGCAAAAACACAAGGTAGACTACACCAATGACACACTAATGACCTGTACAGGAAACTAAGTGAGGAGGAACCCAGTAGCTCCGCACCTGCAGGTGAGCACAAAAGTGCCAGCACCTTGGCACGTAACATTATCAGCCTGTCAGCATGAAGAAGCTGAGGACACACACGCTGAAAGCCTTGAGAAATTCCCATAGATTCACATTGATTCACGTGAGGGTGAGTCTGAGAAGGATAGCTGACTTCATGGGCACCAACTCAAGATGATTCAGAGGGCTGGGACGGGGCAGCCAGGGTGAGGGCAGAGACCTGGCTTCAGGCAAATACTGAAATTCCCAAGACACAGCCCCAGGCCAAGGAGGAAAACTGCTGAAAGTGGAATTTAAACAGGAAAAGGAAAATGGAAACAGAAGATTCAGAGAAAGGTATAAAATCAGAAAGGAGAAAGTTGTTTAACCATTTCTATAGAGAATTTTGATCACTTTGTGAAAACAATAGATTGGTAGAAATTTAAAACACAGAAGAACAGAAAAGAAAAAAAACAGTCGTAACATCTCTTGCAAAATGAGGCTTCCTTCAGCAACCCAGTCATCCTGACAGAGGAAACTGGTATGAAAATTAAGGTAATGAACAACAAAAGAGCTTCAGCCAAAATAGCTGAGTTATATAGCATCTATGATGAGAAAGAAAAAAAAAAAAGAGCAGTAAAATTATATGAGAAAGATCTGGGCACAGGACTGATGGGATCATAACCTAATATTTCAAAATAATTATGAAGTAATTTTAAAGTGTGTGTTCTGCAAAAACAGCACGAGTCAATTCAGGCTTAAATGATTTCTGGAAAAGCAGATGTGATGAGATAAGATAAACTCAAAATAGAAAATTAAAAAGTCATTTCAAAAATGGATACTAATTTAGGAGTGGTGTTAAATAAGTGAGTGATAATTTATGAGAAAATGTTTCAAATTCAAAACTTTTACAAATAAAATAGAGACATTAATATACAATTAATACAAAAACTATACTAACTAAATACCCACCTTTTTTTTTTTTTAGGTCTTTTTGAGACAGGGTCTCACTTTGTAGTTCAGGCTGGCCCTGAGCTCAGCCTCCAACTCACATCACAGCAATCCTCCTGCCTCTGCCTCCCGAGTGCTAGGGTTACAGGCATGAGCCACCATGCCTGGCACTGTGGTATGTGGTATTGATTGCTGCTGGGGTGAGTCTCCACACCCACTATTGTATGTGGTTCCAGGGGATCGAACCCGGGTCCTTGAGCTTGCAAGACAGGCACTGGAACCACTGAGCTAAATCCCTGGTTCCAATACCCACCTTTCTATGTATGTATTTATCTGTCTACGTACTTACTTCTCCATTTATAGAGGTCTTAAAGAATAAAATAAGAAAATTATCACAAAAGTAAAACAGAATAATGTCTATGTACAGATGAGAAAGATTTCCTGAGGTAAACTACATTTGAGGTAAGAAACTCCAGGCATATTGCAGAAACCAATGAAGAATGACAAAACATATCACTGTCAAACTTGTCAGAGTATGAAATTTTAAAGAAGAAAGAAAGAATTCCTTTAGGCATTGAGACATAATGAGCAAATCATTCAAAAAGGGAAGCAAGTTGTCTTTATATTTTTCAACAGGAGTACTTATGCTACAGAATATTGAAATGACATATTTAAAATTCTTAACAAAGGGAAATGTAAGCCACAAAATTTTGTTCCTGGGAAAAATGACTTAAACATGTATGAGTTAGTTCAGCCAAGTCACAAAGGTAGTTTTGTAATGTTTTATTTAAAAATCTACAAACTGTAGGAAAGTTTTTAAAATTATAACAATGTTGATATAAAAAGAATAAGCATAAAAATTTTATTTATTTACCAAGCATTGAATTAGAATATTTAATATGCAATCTCATGTGCTTTTCTAATGTATACAAAAGCCAGAGGAAAAAGAAGGAGGAGGAGGGCAGAGAGGTGTGAAGTAGGATGTTGAGGTTTTTACCTCCACGTGGAAGGGCAGAGTGGTGTTATAACAACTGCCATGGATCATTGCAGTAATAATAGTAACAGAGGGATTTATAAAATAGAAAACATAGGACAAAAGTATTGTATTAAATTATTAGTCAAAAATTATAAATCCAAGCAACAATACTACTTCCTAAAAGACAGAATACATACCTGTACATTCCCCTGCTAAGGAGAGATCAAAGATCTGAAATAACTTGCCAGGGACTGTGAAATTGGTTTAACTCACCTAAGAAGATCATAAAAATCTTCAGGTTAATTAAATAATTTAAGTTAATATTCTGCTACTTATGTTATGTACTGAGATATAAATCTATTATCAATGGTTAACATTTTTAGAAGAACAAAATGATGATATAAGGGACATTCAAACAGAAGAGAGGTCACAATACTAATAATTGGCAAGACAGAAATCAGACAAAAATATTAAAAGAGAACATGTCATAAATCCCAAGGGCCACACACACAATAGAGACTTGTTCATTTATATTTAAGCCTCAATAATAAACCAGTAATGTTTTTTAAAGCAGAGACCATACATTATGCAAACAAAACAATAACATTCATTTCAGGACATGCTCTCCACCTAGAATGGAGCGATCAAACAGAAGCGCACTTATGCAGGAAAGAATTAAATGCATGGTCAGTGAAGTAGATTAGTAGGCTTGTAACTCATGCTAAAGAATAGAAAACACAGCCTGTTTTTCCAATGTACATGATACCCTCATGAGAACTGGTCATATACAGGAAGAGTACCACACATTTGAGGCCAATCTGCGATTCTTGGTGGAGTCCAAGGCCAGCCTGAACTGTATGGTGAGACTCTGTCTCAAAACAGAGGTTACAATGTAACCTGGTGATTGCTTCTAGTTAAATTGATTCAGTGAAGCACAAACGACAGCTCCCTGAAATCTGCATTCTGTGTCAGTGCAGGACATTCAAAAGGAGTGAGAGAGATGGATTGGCGATGGGTCATCGAGCCCCTTACTGCCCCAGTGAGGTAGGAGCAGCATCATTCACTCCTCCAGCTCACAAATTCCTCCCACTTCTGTGTTGCAGAGTTTCAGACTAATTACTGAGCAGCACTTTGGTAGAGTCCAGCATTTTTCTGCATTGCATTCGTATCATCAAGTTGGCACCTGGAAACCATGAGGATGGGGATGCTGACATAGATTCTGGACAGTGACTGTGTGTTTCAGTTCACTGTCAAGGTGCCAGCTCCTCTTCATGAATTTCAGCTGAGATAGGACCTTCTCTATTTCCATCTTTCCAGAATTTACTGAAATCAAAGCCTCTTCTGGCTGTACGAGTATTTAAATTCTTGTTGCCATTAGAATCACTATTATTGCTCCTAATGGTTTTGTGGAAAATCTCATTGTCCCTAAGTGGCTTGGTCAGTATTCTCCAAACTGTGCTAGTCCCTGTTGCAGATGTAGCCTCTGTCTCATCTCCCTCCTTTTGAAGCTGAAAAAGCTTTTATGTTGCCTCTACTCATACAGTAGGGTAGAAATAAGCGTGGAGACTGCTCACCTGAAGGCATAGATAGTCCTGACAGTTTTTAGACCACTTCACTTGGAAATGCCACCACCAGGCTGTGAGCAAGGCTGGGCCACAGAGAGAGGCTGACACAAGAGAAGTCTCATCCTTCATTCCCCCCTAAGTCCTCCGCCGCGTGCTGCATGAACTAGTGAGCGAAGGGTCTAGAGTACGAGGTCACAGGTCCTTTGGTTTTGAGACAAACAACCCCAGTTAAAGCTGAGTGAAGTGGAGGTGAGCCCTCTGTGCTGAACCATGCTCAACTGCACATTTCATGAGAAAAAATAATGTATTACAGTTGTTTTAAGCCACTAGATTTGGGGATTGCTTGTTTCACAACTGAGTAGAACAGTCATTTGATATTGCGCAGCCTACCATTTTCTTTCATCTGTTTCGTGCCGTGGTTGAACAGTCTTAGGACTGTGGTAAGAATTAGAGCTTTCTCTGTTCCACTCCAAACAAAACGAGCACAATCAAAATGCTTCGTAGCAAAAGAAGCTGTGGTGCAGGCGCTCACTCACAGCGGTTATTCTGTGTCTCACTTTGCCTCTGCTCTTACGTATTCTTTTTAGTGTGTCTTGGAGGCTCGGAAGGAACTGATTGCTCTTTTCTGGAGTTGGTTCGCGCAGGAAATGCTAGCCGGATCTTGTTCCTTTAGACAAACACAGTGACACATCTCATAAGCAGACGTGCCTATTTTAAAACTGTAAATATTTTCATTTCATTCATTTTTTAGTCCAAGGAAGTTTTATCTTTTCTTTCAGTAACAGCTTTGCAGGAATTAGAAACACATTCATAAAAATCAAATGTATCAGCAAAGCTCTGGCAATCGACATCAGTATTTCTATTTAGAAACCCATTTAAAAAGTTAAGGGAATATTTTATAATTTATATATCTGTATTATCAAGAGTGAAAAGATGATAATACTAAATAAATGATTCAATGAGCAAAGTTATCAGTCTGTTATAATGTCATCTCTGTCCATTTTAAGAGGTTAATGGTATATGAGAATATATAAGGCTTGAGAATAAAGAAAAATACGGAACACATTCCCATATTTACTTATCAGATCATCTTACATTTGGAAATTAAAAAGTTAGAACCTTTATATGATGGTTTTTATGTACAGTTTAGCTTTCATTATTTATTTGAAATTCCCCCAAACAAGTTTTGTGTGGTATACTAGTGTATATTAGCTTGAAATGGTATCAAATTTAAAACCCTTTTTCTCCCCTAGGCCACGGTATATTATTTAAATTTCTTTCATTCTCTTTTTTTAATAGGGTGAAGGGGGAAAATAATGAGATTATAACAAAAAAGTAAGGAAACAAATTTTACATATATGGGGGGGTGGTAGGGTGGGTAGGGCTATGGGAAAAAATGAGAATTAAGTTGTGTCTTATACTGGTACAAATCCCCATTATGGAGTGCAATCATGATGCATATATGTTATACACCAATAAAGATAATAAAAATAAATAAATAAATAGCTTTCATTCTCTTCTACAAATCTGGTGGAGAAATTATTCAGATAGCTAATCTGTTATCCACTTATATTCTTCAGACTATTTATATTTTGACTTAATTTTTTCCTCTTAATAAGGAAATGAGATTTTTTTGAGAAGACTGCTCACATCTTGAAAATGTATTTCTTAATGATATCACACTGAGTCAGTCCATTGTTTATCAAAAGCAAGACCCAGGCATGTTGCCTTATGTTGAAGTTTGTGGTTGGAAATTACAGCATGGATTTTCCTAAGTGGAGTTACTATTACAGAACACATATGAGATTATTTCATGGAATGAGGAAAAAGAGCAATAGTCACCAACTTCAGACTACTCGTTTGCCTTTGTATTGATATATGCTATATAACTGTAATATGATTTTATTCATTGTCTTTTTGGAAGGTAAAATTTAACAATTTTCTTTCCTTATAGAGGTAATGAGACTAAATTATTGAAAAGCTACTCTGAGTTGGAGTTTTGCTAAGTGGGAGCAGAGATAGTGGAAATTCTTTATAAGACATCAATGAGCTCTTGCATTCACAGCCAATGAAGGGAAAGGATCAACAATCACAGGTGCAATATGATAGACGTTCTAATGCAGATCTCAATATGATCTCATGGAGGAAAGGAACAATTATGAATTCAATAGGAGTAATTTCAGGGAGAGATCTCATAGTAAAAGATGAGGTAAGTTATTTCGTGTTACTAAGAAAACTATACAAGAGACTATTAGACCATAAAGCTTATTTTTTGAAGTTAAGTCCTTGAGAAAAGATTTAATTTAGTCCTGGTTTCACTGCATGACCAGCTGATGCCAAGGTAGAAACAGCATGTCAGAAGGAAGCCTATTTCATGGTCCCAAGTGTCACAGAGCAGGGAATCAGCATCCGAGAAGAGAGGGGTCAGGTGGACACAGCCCCCAAGGCCATGCCTCCCTGTCATGCCCAGACACACCTAGAAGTGAATGCCACCATTCCCTACAGTGGATCCTAAAACCAAGAGGATCAAACTACACTGTAATCCTAATCAGATAGACATATAACTCTAAGACAAATTGACTTTGTGTTGATTTTGCAAATATTCGACTTGTGTTTTACACATTGAAATTTCAACATCTCATTTAAAGAAACAGATCCTTTATCTAACTTCAGTGGTTTTGCAGGCCTCTTTTATTAACTGCTTGTTTCTTTTTAGGATTTTTATACTACAAATTTAATTTTGTCAAGATTTATTTTTTCCCACTTATGCAGCTTTAAAACTGATCTTTAATGGGTATAGCTTATAGGTGCAAGAAGAAACAAATTGTTACGTGCTTCAAATACACCTTTATGTTGCCAACAACCCTCTGCATTGTTTGGTGAAGGACAACATGGTCAAGGAGCAGATCCCAATCCCATCCTCCACAGGACCGAACATGAACATTCCAAAGCAGAATGAGAAATGGAACTGAAATAAACAAAAAATGAGCTGCACATCATATCTCATGAAAGAGCAATTTTCCTAACAGTAAGCAGGAGGCAAGTGGAGGAAGGTTCCTCAGCTAATAACAGCACATGTGTGAATGAACTTTCCAGTGGGTTTGAGGTCTTTACTCTAAGGATTGTTCGCAATGGCTGAATACTTGGAAGTCCTCATGGTAGGAATGTACTTTAAGGTTAGATTATAAGATTAAACAGTAGCACAATGGGTTTGATGTATTCCTGTGTCTGGCTTCATCCGAACGGATTTGGAAGCTGACCAGACTCATTGCCTCAGAGCCATTTGCAACGATCCAGACCATGGAGTCCTCCAGAGTAATGATCCCCCCACCATGTGGCAGCACCATCAATAGACTGACTTAGCTTCTTCCACTGCAGGGAGTGGAAACATGTTTTCCATGTGATAATAAAGAAAAGTTAATTGCATACTCATAATAAAAATATTCACTGGCTAACAATTGTAAGTCTATGAGAAGAGATAATATATAAAAGGAGGCTCTCATATGGGTATGTATAAAAAATGGGATAAATTAGACCTGAATCTAAAATTATGCACATGAGGCAGGAAAGTATAGATAAGAATACAGACATAGTGAATAATATAAAGAATTTGGGGCCTGCATTTTGCAAGAACTACTCTAACAGATTGCAATTATGATTACAATCAGTTCTCTCCCATTCTGAGTGTCCTCAGAATTTATATATATTTCCCAGAATTATTTATATATGTATATATATATATTTATTTATAATTTATTTTTCTGTTTTGAAAATAGCTTCAAATCAACCTTTTCTTCTTTATGAACTCCTCTTCATCTTGCTCCTCTCAACAGGAAGAGCTTTACCAGCCCAGGGTTTTGCATTCAGGAAGGGCTGCTGGCTTTCCAATGGCTGTGGTGCAAAGCAAGTCCATAGATTGCAAAATAAGCATCTAAATATTGTCTACCATCATGGGTCACTAGGGAATTTCAAGTCAAAAAAGAAATAAGATGTTTCCCTTCCCTTCTTTACTTTCCCTCACTCCTCTCCTTTCCATTTTTCTTTTGAACATTTTCTTCCTATTTCACAATACCTATTTTACATTCTGGACTTCATTTACACCTTCAGGTTCTTATACTAGAGAATGGTAAATGTTAAATTTTTTTCCCATTGATTGAGTTTATTGGTACATATCTAAAATGTACCAATAAACTCAACAAATGGGAAAAAATTTATACACACACATACACACACACACATACACACAGAGGCTCATATGAAGATATTGATTTGGAAGTGCCACAGTCAGTGATATAAAGGATGGAGAACTAGCACAGCCGGGGTACAATCCAGCTGAGTCTAAGGACTGAGAATCAGAGAGGCTGATGGCATCATTCCCATAGGTCTGAGACCTGAGGGCTGCAGATCCCTTCTCTGCTGTACTCTTCCATCAAAACCCTCAGTGGACTGTATGTTGCCCGCCACATTGGTGTGGGGGTATCTTTTTTTATCCAGTCTTCTCTTACAAATACTTCTCTGTTTGGATCCATCAGCACAGACATATCCAGAAATTATTCCTTACTAACTACCCAAAACTTAAGTCAGTCAATTTGACACCTAAAGTTAATCACCAGTTAACTATTTGGTGTGATGAATATGCTTTGAGTTAGCATACCCTCTAACAGGTATCCTTTTGTATCATCCCCATCACCATAACGAGCTAATTTTTATTCGTTACCTAATGGAACATAAAAGAATCTTCACGTTAATACTATATATAAATGAGGTTCATCAAGAATAACTTGTCCATGTTCACAAATACAGAGAGAACCAGAAACCGATATTCCAACCAAAATCTCCTTGTTTATTACGATCACGTGCTTGCAGTTCTCTTCCTAATTGTCTCCTACATACACTGAGTAAGGATCCTTGATTATCTCAAAACTGAAAATGAGAAAAATCTGAACAGGCTGTATGGTACAAGCATATATCTTCTGTTTTTGGAGGACGTTTCCAGAGAAGATCCTCGAATGGGACAGCAAAGCAACGGGCGGATCTGCAGTGGACGGGGCTGCACCATTCAGTGGAGCAAGAGCAGACAAAGGAACCGAGGGGAAGTCGCGGTGCTCTCTCAGTGGGTAGGTCCAGGCCTGGAGGACGAGCAGCCAGGCGGCCAAGTGGCCGCGCTCGAGCCACAGAAACTGTCAGCCTCAGCGAACCTTTTTCTCGCAGGTGTTTTATTAGTGACAATAGCTAACAGACACTGACTATATAAATGGGCAGCTCAGGTTGCAGCCACCGAGCCTGTATTTTTCCTCTTGCCGCATCTTCAGGGAAAACCTAGAGTCCACTAGCGTTCGAGGTCTCTCCACTGCCTTCACAGAAGCACACTCTCGCTCCTCACTCTGTGCTCTGGGAAGTCGATGTAACTTCTACCGCTTAAAACAATTCTTTAACCAGAAGTTTATTGTCTAAGAAAAAATAAACAAAACCAAAAGACCAAAAACTAACAACTACAAATTACAATGAATAGGAGACAGAGCACGTAAGCATCCCCTTGCGAGTGACCCCTCAGCTCAGAGTAAAATCTTTCCCCTGATCATACCTGTAATCCCAGCACTTGGTAGGCAGAGGCAGAAAGATTGCTGTGATGTGAGTTTGAGGCTGACCTCAGGGCCAGCCTGAACCACAAAGTGAGACCCTGTCTCAAAAAAAAAAAAAAAAAAAAAAAAATCTTTCCCCTTGAGATGTGAACACAGAGCCAGAAGGACTGTATTCTAAGCACAAGCTATTTTAGATTCTCACACTTAAAATGCCCATAAGTTTTCATTTCACATCATCAAGTATTTAAGTAGATTTATATACATCTGGCTTCAATTCCTTCCGTCATTCTTCTGTATAATTTTATTTTTAAAAGTATTAACTTCATTATAAATTTTATGAGGCCCTTACTTAATTTGAATACTTAGGCACTTAAAGTACACAACCTACATCAATGTGGTGCTTGTTTAACTTTAAAAAAGTATTTTGAGTGAGAAATAAATGTGTGGTAATTTATGGGGTCTGATGCAATATTTTGATCTATTTTTAGATCATGTAAAGATTCAATAAAGCCAATTGATAGACATCAATGGACCTACTGATGACAGATCACAATAGCAAAATCTAAGGTATTCTTTCTGAAATGCACAATGCATTATTTTTAAGTAGTCACTCTGGAGTGCAATAGATAACTGGAATGGATTTCTATAGCTTAATTACAGGTCTGTATCTTTTGATGAATTCCTTTCTTACCTTTCTTTCTCATTCTCCTGCAGCATTTCTCATTTCTCTGCCTTTACTGTGTATTCATTGTCACTGACATTTTAGTTAATTTAAATATATTTAATCTAAAAATGTTGCTTCAATCATTATGTGCATCATTTTTCCTTTGTAGTAAATAAAGCTGTAAATAAGCAGGACCACGCTACATAAGAGCAGCTGGTAGAAGCAGTTGTCAGTGTGCTGATGTGTAAAGGGAGAAAATGATCCTATTAAATACACATTTGTGACAAAATGTAGATAACAATCCGTGTGATTTGTTCCTACTCTATCGTGATACTGTAAGTCAAAGATCTTGGAACTCCTTGGTTCTGCTTTATTCCCTGATTGCCTATAATCTTATTACATTAGCTTCTGCGATGACCACACGAGCAGCCTGAGCAGCGAGTTTCAAGTTCAGCGTGTCCTCATGCGGTGGAAATGGGCAGCCTCCGCAGCTTTCATGATGTAAAACTGAGCGCTTGTAGGACGGACTTCCCCCAGTGTTGAATATTTTTGAGGCCGTCCTTCTAGAAAGAGTGTCATTTGCTTGTTCTGATGGCTGGTTTCATTAGATATGATCACGAGATAAAGCACAGCTGGTTTGCTGCTCAGCAGTAGAGCTTTACAAAATCAAGCGGTCTTCTGTCTACGTCCCTGAACAAATAGAGTGATCACAGCCCACAACCTGAGATTCAGGAGTCCTTGTGATGGCGATGGCATTTCAAACAAAATCTCTTGATTTTGGAAAGGTAAGTTATACACTTCGAGAAAAAGCCATAGATTATTACTTAAAAGGACCTGTGGCTTATTGGAATGAGGAATCAAATCCTATCCTCTACATCTCAAATTTCAATTTTATCTTCTACGATTCACATTTGTTTTGTTTTTCTTTACATATGAAACATGCATTGTATTTTCTGTGTTCATATAAAATTTAATATGCAATCCACCACTTGTATCAAGTTGTCAAAATGTGACAAAGCATGTGCATAAATAAAATCATTTTACACATTCTTTACACAAAAGACTGAATTCCTCACAAGCTTTGGGAGAATAGTACCAAGTTTCTTGTTTCTGTTCATAATTTGAACATCTAATTGATTGTGCCCTGACAGGCTTTAACATCGGCTCCACTAATGATAGCTGAGATGCTCGCATGGATTGTGTCCTTTCTTCTATGGTAGCAACACACCTGCTCCAAAGTGCTTATGACCCAGAGAAGAACCTCAGAAGAGACTGAAGGGCATAGCTTGCTTCCCCTCATTTTGTAGACAGGCTACTTTGTCTACTATCTTTCTGTCTTCCAGGACAGAATCTGTGGCCTCTGGTATTTCTCTCCATTCTGACAACATTTTGGAGACTGATATAATTTTCTATACTAGGACCCACACTGATTTAGTTGTTAATATAGAAATGTACACATACTTCCTGTCCTCCAAGATATTCATTACAAATATTTTCCAGAATTAGCAATGTTTTTGGATTTTCTTTTAATTAAGGGTTGAGTCTAGTTGGATCTCAACTCATTCTAAAAGAATTACAAAGATTTCCCATTTAAACCAAGTACTGTTTATTAATCTGCTTTTAGTGGTTTAGTGCAATTTGCCTCTGAAAATTGTGTGGTTGAGTGCAGTTATTGATGGGTCATGCAAAAAGACCAAAAGTCTCTTATGGAAAAAAAAGATTTAGTATCATAGATTGTCCTAGGTCCTAGGAGCTCTGGAAGAGACATCCAGGGAATGACATGAAAGAGAAAGAAACTTTTGAAAGAAATATTTGAAATGTTGGCCTCCAGTGTGTCTGGTCACCAACAGAAGAGACAGTTCCAGCCACACACTTAGGTCTCCAGTTAAGTGACAGCTTTCTGAGGGGAAAAAACAGATGTTTATTATTCACATCTATTTCTCAGTGGAGAACAAAAGCATATTGTCCTATAAAATTTCCTTTTAAGGCAAGATTTTTACACACAATGGCTCAGTGCAGACCTCATCTTTGCCACAACCCTGGAGATAATTACAGCTTGACGCAGCTGTGACTCACAAGAGTCTCAGGTCTGCTCCAAAGTTCTGTGGTGAAACAGTCTTTCTAACTCAGCCCACAAAATGGTGAATTTTCACAAACTCCAATGACAACTAGCATTTGAAAACATATAATCTATTTTAATAAACAATATTCTCCAAATGAAAAATCATATAATCTTAATCATTACTGTTGTAGTTAAAGTCACCTATGACTACAAATGCTGCAATTCAATGCCTGTTTTCCTCTCTCTTCACGAGAAAGGGTCTTTGAGAAAGAATTCAAAGATTTTTTTTTCATATAACTATTTGTACTCTTAGGTTCTCTGGATTTCTACCTCTAAAATGCAAGGTGGATATGCACTCTGACAGATAGCATGTGTAGTGTTACATGCTAGGTACTAAATAACTAGTTGTAACTATTAAAGAAATCTTAAATGCTGAAGTTCAAGGAAGACGGTTGTGAAAAATCATAATTTAGGCCATGAACTAAAGTTAAAGAAAAGCAAGTTTAGAGAAATGTTATGAATATTGACCAATGAGAAACTAGAATTGAGGCTTCCTTGTGCCTTACTACTAGAAGGAACCATAGAAAAGCAGATCAGAGTACTTCTAGCACTGCAGGAAACAAAACAAAACAAAACTAGCATGCAAAAAGTTTAATGAAAAAACCTAAACTTACTTTCAGTTTTCAAAATATAAACTTCACTTCATTAACAAAATAGCATGCCATAATAACTTATTGTGCCAGAAAAAAGTGGTCAAATTTACATCTAGAGAGCTCAATCTCAGAACTGACAATACTCTTTGTGCCAAATGTATTTCTTTTAATTTGTGATAATACAATCAACAGCTTTTAACCAATTCATTAAACTTCAAGGTTTACATGCTTCCAAATTCAGACAGTACTGGCATAGAAATGTTGATGTACTGAGAGTAGGTAGAGGGAATGTTAATAATGGGAAATGAATGCTTAGATGGAACCTTTACTGCCTTCTAAATGTGGGAGAGTTTTTGAGAAAGAGGCAAGATACCAATTCTAAAGTAAGAATAAATAGTAATGGAAAAGTTTTAAAGTGAATGAATGTTTGAAAGAGAAGAAATAACTGGTTATCACACTAACAGAATTTGAGTCCTTGAAGTTGAAGAAAAGAATAAAAGCAAATAAATAAAGAAAAATAGCAAACAACCTTATATATGAGTGGGTAGGAAGAAAAGCAGACATCTGTCATGATATAGATATTATGTTATTTTTAAGGCCAATTATAATTTTAATTTTAGGTGTGCAGCAAGAATAATAATACATTCTATCATGTTCCTGAAATGTATTAAATTGGAATAAAGTTTAAATTAACATGCATTATATATACATAACGGAAACATCCCTAAAATGCTGGTCCACATACCGGTCGGCTGGATTATCCATTTGACTGCTGAGCTCTATTTTGAATACAATCTTTTTTTTTTTTTTTTTAGGTTTTTGGAGACAGGGTCTCGCTTTGTGGTTCAGGCTGGCCCTGAGCTCAGCCTCCAACTCATATCACAGCAATCCTCCTGCCTCTGCCTCCCGAGTGCTGGGATTACAGGCGTGAGCCACCACGCCCGGCACTGTGGTATGTGGTACTGGTTGCTGCTGGGTGTGGGTCTCCACACCCAGTATTGTTATGTGGTTACCGGGGAATCGAACCCGGGTCCTTGCGCTTGCGAGACAGGCGCCGAAACCACTGAGCTAACTCCCCGGCCCATGAATATAATCTTAATAAAATGAGTATGAAATAAAATATGATCAAACACTTCAAGAAACTATCAGTCATTTTAAGGCTGGTATTTAGTTTCTTACCAACATATTTTATGGTGGGTAATGGAGGTGCTTCAAAATGTTAAATGGAACAAATATAACACACAATATGCTATATGAAATTTTATTCAAAGGATTAGAAAACTAACAGAACTATATTGTAAAGCTTAAAATACAAATGGGAAGTTTAACTTAATTTTTTATCTTTTAATGACAGATTGTGGGAATTATACAAAAATTAGATTTTTAAATGTTATGCTCATGAATTTGAGTCTATTTTAAATAAAAAGATAAAAATTAAAATAATAGTTATATGAAAGGGAAGAAGAAAATTTAAAATAGTTGTGTAGTGTTTTTTTTTTTGTTTGTTTGTTTGTTTTTTTGAGAAAGGGTCTCGCTTTGTAGTTCAGGCTGGCCCTGAGCTCAGCCTCGAACTCACATCACAGCAATCCTCCTGTCTCTGCCTCCCGAGTGCTGGGGTTACAGGTGTGAGTCACCACGCCCGGTGCTGTGGTATGTGGTACTGATTGCTGCTGGGCATGAGTCTCCATGCCCAGTACTGTATGTGGTTACTGGCTATTGAACCCGGGCCCTTGTGCTTGCAATACAGGCACCAGAACCACTGAGCTAAATCCCCAGCCCAATTGTGTAGTTTTTACTAATGAAAAGATTTTTCTATTTTCCTCAGTGCTATATGTATGTTGAATGAGGGGAAACAAACTATATTTTCATAGGTACATTGTCTAGGTTTTCCCCATATGCTCAAATCATTTAAAAAAGCTTTTATCTCCCATTGACTGGAACATAATTATTGTGTAATTTTCTTAGTATTTAAAAAAAAATAGTGTTTGAAATAAGAGCATTTGGAAGAAACCTGCTGGTCAGTAGGTAGCTTCATAGGAGGCCAGTGCTTGTGCATTTCCTAGTGAACAGACTAAAATCTCTCGTCTCCAGGCCTTGGACATTAGAAAAGAGTTTTTTTCTCTTTCTTTTTCTTCCTTCCTTCCTTCCTTCCTTTCTTTCTTCCTTCCTTTCTTTCTTTCTTTCTTTCTTTCTTTCTTTCTTTCTTTCTCTCTTTCTTCGGCTTTGTTTGCATTTTCAGGAAAGATTGGGAGCAACAGGATGTTCTGGGTAAGGTGTAAGCTGAGGTATTGATGTGTTAGCTGGAGATGCTAAGAAAAATGTCTTGGGTGGTTATGTCCCCCTCTGCTGGGTGGCTTTTACCTCTGTTCATTGTTCTGTCTTTCTTATTTGTTTATTTTAGGAGAGAAAATAATTTTATGCAGTGACTTCGGTGGCCAGGAGGAACAGCTGCTATTTTCTATTCTGGCAAAAGGTGCCAAGGATAGAAATACATGGGCAACTGATGGTGTAAAAGACTTTAAATCTGTCTCAGCAGCTGCCACTGTGGTGGGCATCTTACAAACGCGCACAGCACTCCTCCTCTCTGCCAAGGCCTTCTGTGGGTTTGGCAGCCCTGCAGTGTGGAGTCGCCCAGCTGTGGCAGCATGACAGGGCAGCAGAGGCTAATGTGAGGAGACCCTGGAGCTCCCCTTTCCCTGAAAAGTGGAGTCATGTCTCCACCTCCAGTCCACTGACTTCATGGGCATCCAGTGACTTGATGTGTCTGTCCAAGGTCGTTGCAGTGTCAAGGGATTTCAGCTGACTCCAGAAATGCTAAAGAAAACTTGATTTGGAGCCAAGAAGTTAAGTCCTAAAGGGGTGAGATTTACCACCATGATTAATATTTAAAAACTGTTTGACATGGATGGTTAGAGTTTCTTCTTTATCTGCAATAAAACAAAAATGCATTCTGTGAGTTTCAAACGACCGTCCAATGAGACAGTATGAGTGATTTCATGGCTTAAACTACAAAGAACCTCAGATCTCAGAATTTTTATGTTATTTTCCTTTTTATTTCTCTTTCAGCTACATTTCTAACCTTTGCATTATGCTTCAATAAATTTTAAAAAATCAGGAATAAAAATTTGAAGAAATGTTCCTGTTTATTGACAAAAGATTAGATCTAAATAAATGGGATATTTAGTGTGCTGATGTGAGATGTGCCTTGGATACATTCTCTAGACTTTTGGAGTGGAAGAGAATATCACTCGGTCAGGTGCGGCTGGGACTTCTGCAGCAGGAAGCAACTCAGAGCGCTGTCGAAGGGCTGATCCTCCTGCCAACAGTGGAGCAAATCTTAGCAAGACAAATGCTGTAATCTGCCTCTGTCTCAAGAAGGCCATATTTATAAGTACGTGATAGAGCTGTTGAATCATTCTGTTTAAAGTGAATGAAACAACTTTGAGTGTAAGCAGCACACAGTCTGCCTATTTCTTATTTTCAATATATGTTCATGGATTTAGATATCAAGATATTCTCTACACTGGTGTCCATTTAAACAAGTCAAAAACTGAAAAAGAGAGTTACACATAGGTGTCACAGCGATAACACCCTATTTCGTATCATCTAGAAGCAGATTTGGAGGAACACTGCAGACAAGGTTTGGGGAGATCCACAGCTGTGAGCAAAAATAAAATAGAACAGAAAGCAGGATGAACGGGGAGGGAATCTGACAGCCGCCTGGATGTCCAGAGCTTGGCCGCCTCCACGCTCTGGAGGAGCCAGGGTCTCCCTCCCGTGTCCATCGCCCACTCACCACCACCCCACCCAGCCCGCAGAGTGACGGGCCACACACTGCCCTCCCCACCCATTTCTGTTCTGGGTCTGTGACGCTGGTGCAGGGAATGATACGCGACAAGACACTGATTAAAGCATCGTAAATTAGCGGAAACTTCTTGGAGTTATTAACGTCTTTTTATATCACAGTTAACTGCAACATTGTTCTTTTTGTCCTACTTGTTATGCAGATTACTTATTGTTTTTTAAGTGGAATTGATATTTTAGAGCAATTTCAGGTTCGCAGCAAATTGAACAGGAAGCACGGAATAGGGTGGCGCGCCCCGCTTGCTTCCTGCAGCCTCTCTGCAGCAGCGCCCCTCGCTCTCCTGGAGCATTTGGTGAGGTTATGCTGGGTTTCCGCAAACGCCTCAGGACAGGCCCCAGCACTGCGGCGTCAGACTCGCTCCGCCGCTGCCCTGCGACTCCTTTGGCTTTGCTCCTTGTTCTCCTCTTTCCTCCCAAACCCAAAACCACTACTGACCTCTGTACTGCGCCCATGGGTTTATTTTTTCCATAATGTCATTCACTTGAAATTACATATTTCTCATAAAACCTTTTGAAGATACATATGTGAATTTCAACTTATGTCTCTCCATGATTTGATAACTATTAAATTTTTTGTTAGCACATTTGCAGTACCTAATTACTCTATTCCTCGTGGAGGTTGCTACATATACATAAGATAGCTTTATTCTCTCATCTTCTTCCCGCTCTCTCTTTCCCTCCATTTCTTGGTCTTCCTCCCATTTGAAAAAGGTCTGTCTTCTGCTTCCTATTACCTGTTTTCATTTTGCTCTTTGTTTACATTATGATTTTTCCATAGATGAGAAATTGCATGATATTTAAGCCTGTGTCTGATTTATTTCATTTAATATTATAGCTTTGAGGTCCATCCATTTTTCTAGTAATGACTCAAATATATATTTGTGAAGGAAGATTAGTACACTATTGTGTACAAATATCTTATTTTCTTTATCCATTTATGTGTTCATGGACATATAATATATTTCCAAGATTTAATTATCATGAATTGTGTTGCTATGAGCATGACTGTGTATGTATTACTACCCTGTGAGTGCTGGCGTCACTGGCGCACACCACCATGCAAAACTTTCCACACTTTTTATTTTACATACGTATCATTTTTGTCACTGGCAAGAATGGCATTATTTGTAGCCAATAATTGTCTAGATATATTCACGTACCTACCACTTTCTAATTCTTCATTTTTCTCATATTTAAGAATTCTATCTTCTCATTTCTTTAAAACCGTATTTGCAAAGATTCAGTAGTGGGACGATTAGTAAGGTCTCTGCATGATCAATGCTACCTTCACAACATAAACACCTATGTATACTTGTACATCTATATCACACCCTTTATGACATTCCTGATGGTAAGCTGTGTAAATGAATCTTAGTAGGATTTTTTGTATTTTGCAAAGAATGATTTCAGTGACATCTCTTTTTCGTACTGAGAACTATGTAGTTAATTCTTTATAGGAAACTTGTCTTTTGATTCTAGTAATTTTTAACACCTCTTATTTGTCTTTGGTGGTTTGTTACAAAATACACTACCAAATCTGATGATTAAAAAGAAAGAAATATTTTACAAGTAATATATAAATGTTGACGAAAGAACCATGAGCTCACAACAGCAAAAACAGTGACTGACAGTTCTATATTCTGGCACTGTTGTTTAGCATTTTCTTCACAATTATTTTGAGGGCTTACAGTTCATTAGTTTTCTTTTTATCTATTTCAGATGTTTTCTTATACTTAATTTCTAATTTAAGCAATTGAATCCTTGTTTTAAAATATCCTTAATTTAATTATTTAATACTTAACTTTTCACCTTTTTTTTAAAGTTAATTTAATTAATGGTACATCTGTTTTTTTTTTCTGTGAATTCCAGACTTCTAATTCTTACCAGTTTTTGTTAAGGTCACTGTTGAAGGTGTCTTCAGTAGTGAAGGGACTGGCTATTCTGTTGAGCATCAGTTGGAAACATATAAATTTGAAACCACATTTTACAAAGTGCCCTTAAATATCTTCTTTCTTAATATGCTTCTATAATTAATATCCAACAATAAAGTATAAAGTGAACAAATAAGAAGGTTAGCTACAAAGTTAATGAGTTAATGGATAACTTTTCATTAAAATGTTATATTTAGTGATAAATGTATATGTAGATATATAGACACATGAGAAAGAGAAAGAAATAGAAAAATAGTTATTTCTATCCATATATATATATATATATACCAAAAACTATATCTTGGGGGAGTAGAATTAGAGGTGACCTTCCTTTAGATAAACTTACAGATACTTGATCCACTGTATGGCTTATGTCTAGACATGACCACAAAGCCTCTTGACCTCTGCTTTTTCAGAGATGGCTGGATCTAGAGTGCATGGCAATGGAATTGATTCTGGGTATAATGCCAGGCTACAGGGCACTAGGATTAAGGGTGGGAGTGCCATCCTCCTTAATTAATTTGAATGAGATAGAGCAAGAAAGCACTGTTGAGGCCCCAGGTGCTTTTGCTATCTTCTACTCCTCAATAACTGGTTCTCCTCTGTGATGTTGCTCTGCCAAGCCAACCTTCCTTGGAGCCAGGTGATTACAATCAGTGGTGTAAAAGATTAAATTTGTCTCAGCCACCACTGCAGTAAGCACCTGACAAACATGCACAGTGCACTTCAATCTTGATAAGGTCTTCTGCAGGTATGGCAGATGGTGAAAACTCTACAAACTGTGAGCTAAATAAATTCTTCCTCCTTTAATTTTGGGTGTTAGGTGTTTCATTTCAGCAACTAGAGAAAGGTAATGCAAGCAGACTTTGTACCTGGAGTGGGGCTCTTGCTGTGATTGCTCTTGATCATGAGCTTCAGGAGCTTTTGGGACTGACTTGTGGGAAAAGTGTGGAAAGGGTTTTGGGGATGCTGGGTGAATAGGTAGAGCAGGAATGCATTGTTTGGAAGATTTTGGAAGGCTGATAGAAAGCCTGCTGGTAAAGGCAGAGCGCACAACAGTCTAATGTTGAGGGCGTGGAGCAGGTACTGTTGGAGAATTTTAAGCCAGATTTGTGTTGAGAATCAAGAGTGAAGAGCTCAGCAGAATGACGTGAAATGTGAGTTTATCCAGACACAAAGCTTCAGGAAGTTGTTGCTGGTAATGATGGGGCAGAGGAGAAAATGATTGCTGAAAAGTCTAGTAAGAAAAAATCATTCATTTCAGAAGACAACAGAAAATATGGCTTAAGGCTATCATAAGAACCAGCAGGACTTGGCTCTTGCAGTCTCACAGCTACAAGTGAAAAAGATTTTGCTCTGGGAAAAGAGTCCCAGGGCACCATGTTCCAGAATGGTGGTGCTCTCAGGAATTTGTTCCTTGGGGTTGGGCTCAGAGCAATCCAAGCACTTGACTCTTCTAGCCAAGAGAGAAGCAAGCCTGGCTACTGCTCCAGCTGGCAGCACACCTTGGCATCATCCACATGGTGCTGGTTTTAGGTGTGAACAGAATGTAAGAGTTGTGGGTCAGGAAGGTTTCCACTCATGTATTGGAAGGTCAGGGAGTAAGGTAGTGAGCCCCCGAGAAGGTCGCAGGAGGAGCTGTGAGTGTGAAGCTGCAAGTGCTGTGAAGAAGTTTGGAGAAGGAGGAGCATGGATTGTCTGAGGAAGACTGAAAGGAAGGAGCAGAACCAACCAAAGAGAGAAGCCATGGGAGCCACCACCACCTGAAGTGCCAAGGGGCTGCTCCACCCAAGCGCTTTGGAGTTTATAACTTGCCACAGATTGCCAGAGATGCTGGACATGGCACTTACAACCGGACTTAATATTTCTCTGCTGGATTTCAAACATGCTTTGATCTCATTTTTCTGAGAGTCATTCTACATAAATTTATTGGAAAATCATTTTATAATTGAAACATGACTATTGCTGAGACTCAGTGTCACGTTCCATGAGAGAGCTGGCTCTTGCCTGTGAAAACATAACTCTGTGTGGCCTCTGGTCCCAGCTGAGGGCTCAGGAATCTCATGATGCTGTGTAGCTCAATGGCAAGATCACATCAGCTGAAGACATTTTGGTTTTTGAGAGCTGAGCAATGAAATGATAAAGAAAAGTGCACCTGGGGAAGAACTAATTTCTTGTCCATTTTAACTCATCCAACTCACCATTGTAATAGTGCTGTCTCTACAATCCTTGTCAGCAGAAGAGCCCTACGATTAAGACCTTCATCTGCTCCTCATTGTCCGAGGCTTACCAAACCCCCTCAGTCAACCAATACTCCCTCCAATTATTGTATGGACATAACAAAATGAGGTCTTTCTCTTTGCCCTCTCTGAGGCCCTGACCTCCCAGCTTTCTGTGTATTTCAAAATTGTACATGTCTCTATTGTCTTTTTTTAGCCCTCAATGTTCCCCTTTCTAGACCTGATTGCCCTGTAATAACATTCTTCTTTGTCTCCGTACTTGTACCTTTTATTTATTTATTTATTTATTTATTGAGACAGGGTCTCACTTTGTAGTTCAGGCTGGTCCTCGACTCAGCCTCAGACTTACAGCAATCCTCCTGTCTCTGGCTCCCGAGTACTGGGATTACAGGCGTGAGCCACCACACCTGGCTACTTATACCTTTTATAATGGAACCATTAATTTTGTGCCACTGTAAGATGGAAGTCTGTAACTTTCTGTTTATTTATACAGGGGCTCAAGGTAAAAGTTTGCTTTAAATCTCAGAGGACAGTTTGGACTTGAACTTTTCAGCAATCTTGAAACTGTTAGGATGATGGCAACTCAGAGATGGGCTAAGTATATTTTACATGAAACAATGCGCACAAGTCTTGTGGGGTCAGGGGCAGAATGTTAAGAACCACGTTTGGATGTTCCTCCAAAGCCTCATGTAGTCATGGGTGGGATACTTTTGAGAGGTAGCAGAATTTAGAATATGTGGTTCAGGGATCAGGGCCTATGGTTAAAGTAACAGTCCATTGACCTATTTACTCCAGCTCTGGCTGGATCCAGGGTGTGAGTGCTTCCCTGCTGTAAGGAAGCAGCCTGCACAAAATAGAAAGGGGGCAGGCGGCCTCATTCTTCTCACTTGTCCTGGACTGTTTCTCACTGCAGTGCCCTTTTGCAGTGGAATACTAGCTGACTAGGGACTGAAACCTCTACAGACTGTGAGCCAAATAAACATCTCCTTAACCTTGTGTTAAGTATTTTATCTCAGCAACAAGAGAGTAACTAAGGCAGACATACTCTAGACTTAATTAATACTACATTTTACTTCAGAAAAGCAAAACTAATTTCTTAATCATAGAAATCTTTCTGAAAAATTAATTTTGTGATTTTTTTTTTTTTTAGAAAATGTCAGAGAGATGCTTCCTTGGCCTAGCTTCCAGGCTAGGTACAGGCACACACTTCTATTGTATAGTCAAACAGAAAATATGAGAGGTACTGGCAGTACATCGGAGAGTGCATTTTTCTCTTTAATATAGTAAATTCATGAATCATTCATGCGCCCAGTGTTTTGAGAGTGATAACAGTAATCAGTGATCTTAAGCAGATCATTTCCTAGTGACAGGAAGGCACACCAAAATGAGAACTGAGTGAAAGTTTCAGCAGATGCCAGACGATTTTAGATTCGGCTTGGTACAACAAGTGCGTGTGGAAGTCAGGCAAACTCCTCTACATTTGTGTGCGCTTATCCTCATTTGCAAATGCCATTTCTGCTCTACCTGATGCAGGTGTTGTTTTGATGATGAGACTTGGTCACACAGAAAATAGTGCTTTGAAAATAATCAGAGTTGTTTATGTTAAGTGGATCTATTACTCACAATATTTTGAAAAACTGCTGTAATTAAGTGCTGATTTGCTTCTCTGGTATTGAACCTGAAACCTCATGGTTAATTACTCTTTCCAAGTAGCCTCATGAATATATGTGGAAAGAATAATAGACAAGTGGTAGGTACACCACCCTACTTCTCTACTACTGAGCTAGAAATCTAATTTCTAACAGTTTTGTTCATTGTTTATTTACCTTATAAAGTATAATGGAGAAGATAAAAGCATCAAAATAATTTTTAAGGACAGCAATACATCTACTGTCCAAAACTATGTGTGACTAGGTAGAGGTTTCTGGCTCAGTAAAATTTGGTAACATTCCACAACTCTTGTGATGAAAACACCAGTGGTCACTAGGGGAAGAAAAAGGACATATGTATGGTGATTCAACAGCTTCTCTGGAGAAAAGAGTTATTATTTTCCATACTTTCTTTGATTTTAATGTTATTAATTAATATTAGTGGGTGAAGAGGAAGTTCTTTATTGAAACTGATGAGCAGAAAAGTGTAAAATTCCACTATATGTACGACTATGAGTAAGTCTACTGGTGACTAGAACTTATGTGCTGTGTGGGTGATTGTGAGAAAGTACATTACAGGAAACATGAAATTTTGCTCGATTCACAAATGCTTCCTGCCAGCTATCAGGAATTAAACCAGAAGTAGCAATATTTTGGATTATGTAAAAAGTATGCTATATTACACTGGGCTGTGGGCAATAAGACAGTATATAGAAATACAGACTATATTCAGAGAGCTTTCAAGATACAAATAGTTATGTGTGCTTGTGATACTATTTACATAACAAAACAAAATGAGAACTTCACTTTATACAAAAGTATAAGATACAGTGATCATACCTACTGCATTAAGCTGTGAAAGATTTACAGACAATGGAGGAGAGCCTTAAACCTTAAAACACAAAGGTGATGTGGATTTGCATGGTACAGAAGTATAGGGCAAAGCATTCCTGATTGAGGACAGTAAGTCTAGGAAGAGCAAAAAAGAGATCTTGGGTTGTCATGAAGAAGAGTGAAAAGATAGATGTTGAAGAAACAAAGGCTGTAAGAAGAGCACATGCAGCAGCATCACAGACTGCAGATATTGATTTTTCAATTAAGACTTGTATTCCCTGTACAATGTAAGCTCATAAAAACATGCAAGATTATTACCTGACATCACGTGAAAGTTTCTATGCATATAAGTGACTTTATGGTCAGAGTGACCCATTTGAAATACCTTGTGTTAATGTACAGAGACCATGAGGTCAAAATAGAGGACACTGGATAGAATAGTTCAGAACAGGCAAAGGTCAGACAGCACAGAGAAGAAATCTGCCATTGTAAGTCTATGTTGTACAAGACTTTTGCTTTTAGACAAGAAGAGAAAAGCTATAAATGATAATATATTAGTCATCTGTACTCCTATTAGATGGTATCATTTTCAAACTTCTTACAATAAATAAACAAAAAATAAACTAAAGACTTCATTATTCACTATTATCCTAGTGAAATTACTACAGGTTTGATGATGATCTATATAACTATAATCTAATTCTATTTGTATCATGCTTTTAGGTATCTTCCATACATGCTCTTGTATAGAGGAATAAATGAAAACTTCAGTGAACATATACATTTAAAATATCATTTTAGTGATAGAAATTTAGCCATTATTTCCCTTCAAAAATACGTCTCAGTTCAAACACATTTATGCTATCTTTCTTGGCACCTCCCAAAGTAGCTCTGTGGGTCCTTGCTCATGACTGTTTTATTTGTTTTTTGTTTTTTGGTTTTTTTTAAATTTTTTAATCTTTATTCATACATTACATATACGCATCATGATTGCACTCCATAATGGGGATTCGTACCAGTATAAGACACATCTTAATTCTCATTTTTTTCCCATAGCCCTACGAACCCTACCACCCCCCCATATACATAAAATTTGTTTCCTTTCTTTTTTGTTACAATCTCATCATTTTTCCCCCTTCTCCTTATTTTACTTTGAGAATTTTCTATTTCACAATATATAACATATAATTCTAGGACTCACTTACATCTTTATTTTCTCATACCAGAGAAAAGATGTGATATGTACCTATCAGTGACCTATTTATTTCACTTATGAGGATATCCTCAAGGTATGTCCATTTAAGTAGAAATGATTCAAACTTATCATTTTTGTGGCAGAGTAATACTCCATTCTGTAGAAGCACCACAACTTTTTTATCCAGTCTCCAGTTAATGGACACATGGGTTGTTTCCAAGATGTAGCAATTATAAATTGGGCTGCTATAAACATGGGCGCACATATGTCACTGTGATATGAGTCTTTTAATTCTTGTGTGTGTATACCTAGCAGGGCAATGGTTGGGTCAAATGGGATCTCCAATCCTAGCTTTTTGAGGAATCTCCAAACTGATCTCCACAGGGGTTGTATGAGTCTACAGTCCCACCAACAGTGAAGAAGGGTTTCTTCTTCTTCGCAGCCTCGCCAACATTTGCAGTTGGCTGATTCTGAAATGGCGGCCATTCTATGTGGAGTGAGATGAAATCTCAATGTTGTTTTCATCTGCATGTCTCGAATGACTAATGATGTTGAGCATGTCTTCATATGCTTCTTAGCTGCTGTTACTTCTTCCTCTGAAAAATATCTTTTCATTTCAGATGCCTATTTTTGAATTGGGTCATTAATTTTGGGTGGGATGATATTTTTGAGCTCTTTATATATTCTAGATTGTAGCCCTTTGTCTGAGGAACAGCTGGTAAAGATTTTTTCCCACATTGTTGGTTGTCATTTTGTTCTGTTGGTGGTTTCCTTTGCTGTGCAGAAGCTTTTTAAAAGAATGAGGTCCAATTTTTTGATTTCTTCATCCAATTCCTGTGCTGTAGAAGTTTTGTTCATGAAGTCTTTCCCTAAACCAATGTCTTTGAGGGTTTTACCTAACCTGCTTTGCAGTAGGTTTAGAGTGTCTGTTTTAATATTTAGGTCTCTCGACTAGAGGATCTAGAAACTACTCCAGATACACTGAGCCACCTCATCTTTGACAAAGGAGCCAAAAATCTTCAATGGAGGAAAGATAACCTCTTTAACAAATGGTGCTGGAAAAACTGGGCTTTAACTTGCCAAAGACTAAAACTTGATCAACTCTTTCACCATGTACCAAGCTAAAATCATTGCTGTTTTTATTTAGTTCTGCTGTTATAATGGCCTCTGTGTTCTGAGTTGATTAAAGATGTTCACTGTTCATGATCATTTGGACTTTGGGGAAGACTCAGAATTAGCACAATGCCAGCAGTCATGTCTCACAAGTCGTCTTCCCACCGGGTGGCACCGGCTACCTTAGCTGCCTGAATTTGATGAAGTACTCAAGTGAGAGGGAATATTTTCAGGGAAACTAATGGCAGTGTACTTTTAACTGTAATTTTGAGAAAATGTGAGCATTCATCTGTATTGTAATTCTATATCACATATTTAAAAGTACATGGAAATTATCTGAATTAAGACTTTTTTGCTTAATATGCAAAAGATGAATTATAGAACTATTAATTTCTGAATCTTAATGGGAAAATGGAAACATTGGAGAAGTACAATTCTGGAAAGAGAACTGAGGGCTTGGCTGGATGAGATGTCCACAGAGTCACTTTGGGAAGAGTTATCGTTGATGTACTGACAAAAACACTGGCAGAAGGACCTATGGAACAGCTTGAAGTGTGCATCTCGATTTTCAGATGTATAACTGAATTTGCGAGAAGTTATTCTCAGTAGTCCTGAGAGCTGGAGCTAGTTAGATTTTTTTTTTTAATTTTAAAGTATTTTCTCAAAAATCAAAGTCCTGCAGGCCTAACTACTTGTATTCTTATTTTCTACAATTATAACTAAAGCCAAAAAAAAAAAAGAAAAGAAAAGAAAAAGAAAAAGAAAAAAATCAAACTTTGTAAAATCATCTTGAGAAGGATTAACCATTTTGTATTTTAAAAGAGATTAAAATCTCTCCACCATGAGACTAAAATGTTTAAGTGACAGCATTCAGTTATAAAATGTGCAGATATTATCATTTTCAAATGTGCCACCAACACGGTGATGATGGTGTATTATGTATTTGGTACATTAAAACCAAACTGTGTCTTTGCAATAGATACTGGGCATTGATTTCTTCTTTGAGAGTGATTTGTTTCTAATATATTCTTTGAGAGATGATTTCTTTTCCTTTTTACATATATGTAATTTCTCTCCACTTTTATGGTTTGCATCAGACTTCAATTAAAATTATACTAACATTGTTTTATTCAATTACTTATTTAATCCAAATTGAAGCATATGCCCAAGAAGACCTTTCCAAATAATTAGAAAGTGTCTTTAGTTTAACCTAGATCAAGTGCTTCTATTTTAAAACTCATGTGAATAGACTTTCTAACAATTACCTGAAATCTTTCCCTGAGCTTCTGACATTAAACAATTAAGCTCCATTTCTTGACTTTTAATCAGTGTGTTCCCTCTCCTACTCCGCATTTGTTAATTTGATTAATGAATCAGCAGAGCAATTTTGACACTGTCAAAATAATGAAGATTTCATGATATTTGTTCTTACTAACTAAATTCAGAGTGTTCATTCTAGCTCGGAGTCAAAGTTTAGTGCTGGGTGTTATAAAAAGACTATGGAGTGAGATAAAGGAAGAGATATTTCTGAGAAAGTACTAGAATTGGTCAAGGGAGAGATCTGGATGGGAGAAGTCCAACTCCACATGAAAACTTTCACTTTTTTTAATTGCCTCAGGATAAGATTGTATAATATGTCTATCAAAATGCTACAGGAATTTTGGGTTCAGAAACAGCCACATTGTTTAATGTGTTCAATTGTTTAATGATATTTCTGGCCATTGGATGCTGTTCCTCATTCCTCCAGGAGCCAATTACTTCTGCTGACACATTTGCTTGCTCTCATGTAGACACGGATGAGGTGACAGAAACCACAGAACTTCAAAAAAATCAACCACGCAGAGAAGACATCTGGAAAGGGCCTTAGAGACAACCTGGAGCCGCCACATGGAACCTGAGAAGCGCTGAGGGAGACTTCCTCCTCTGACGCGCAAAGAGACTAGTGAAATGTGGGAGTAACGTGGCTGGACGGAAGTTTTGGGCCCCTTGGAAGTCACCTCTACGTAAGATTGTACATGTGTGAGCGGACAGCTAGAGAAGGACTTTTGTCCTGGGAGCAGATATACTGAAAGCACAAACAATATTACATAAGTATGCTGGGACCATATAACTTTGTTAAAGTTAAATATAAGAAAGAATTTATACTAAATTCCCTGAATTTCAAATGTTTAAAACGGGACCAGGGATTTAGCTCAATGGTGCCGCTGCCTGACTTGCCAGCGCAAGGTCATGAAACCCAATAAACAAAATGCTTAAAACACTGGTGTATGTGGAAAATAATTTCAATGTGTTCTAAAATGGCAGTGGCCTACAGGGTGAAAAATTCAGCTTGCTCTGTAAGGGGCACTATCGCAACTGCCTGGTGGCAGGCTCACCCCTGCCCCACACTCACAATCTTGAAGTCACCTTCTGTGTCCTGAGACATCGTATTCGAGCCCTCACCGTGAAGACCTCTGCTCTCCAGCATGCTGGCACTGAAACACTTCCGTTAAATGGAAGGCATTTGCCTTCCAAGTTATGACACAAACATGGCTAGACTCTTTTCTCTGTGACCTTAATTTTTCACTAGACTTGTCCTCTGTGCTTGTGCTTGGTGTTTGGCCCACTTCTGCCCTCTGTCATGTTCCTGAACCCACATCTCTGCCTGAGTCTTCTTCCTTTATTCTCTTCTGCAAAGAAGGAGCTTTCCATAACCAGGCAAATTTTCTTCAAGTTATCTTCTGTCATGATACATATACACTTTAACTAATTCCATGACTATTTCATTCTAAGTATTGGTATTTATAATAACTGAAAATACACTCTAAAACCTGTCTCTTAGCAGTTTGATATTAAAATGGTTTGATATTAATACTATACATATGTTATACTTAATGTATCTGTGGATATTTCTATATGGTTTAATCTCTGTGTCATAGAAGTAGAAAAATTGTCTTAGTTATAAGTACTTAATATTTTCCTGTTCTACTCAAGAGGAAATATATCAATATTTTGAACTTGAAATGAAGCATAGGAACTGGCCTGTCTTCTCTCTGACTCGGCAGGTGTGAACTGGGCTCAGCTCCCTGGCACTCTTGGAAGATGGACATCGTGTGAGCAGGAGATACTGTGGGTGGAACATAAAGTTTAGAGCATTCTGTTGGGCACAGACACTCAATTGCACAGTACTTAGGAATGTACACATTGCAGATTTTCACATGGGAATGTCAGTGGTGTGGAGCGACATCTCAATGCAAAGGTAGCCGAGTTCCCTCACCGTGAAACTGAGCAGGAGCTTCAAATGGACAAGTACTAGTTTAGGGAGTTAAACCGTTTGCAATTTGCGATTCACACTGAAGTCTGTATTTCTGTTGCAGGCATTTAAAAAGGCTGTGTGCATCAGTGTAGAAAAAGAAATTGCCTTTTAATCTAAATACGGTCTTGGTACAATTGTCTGGGACAAAAAATATGAAATTGAATTCTCTTAAATTCTGTGTGTTTGCCTTTGACCAGTTTTTACAGCCCCAGTGGCACTGTTTTCAGTGTACAACAGAGATTCAATGTTTAAGGAGTCAAGAACCACAAAAATAATAAGTTATGACAAGAAAAAGTCATGGTGGATAGTTTTAATGTCTAATGAGATTTGTCTTTAAACTATTCAATAAATTCTTTATTTAAGTCCAACCAAAGATCTCCCTTAGCAAACTTTTGGACTCAATGTCCATAAAATAAATTTCCCTGAAGGAGTGAATAACAGAAGTTAGAGACAGAGAATACATATGTATTCTTTTTCTTAAAACTTTAATTTCAATAAAATTTCTACAGTGAAATTATTCCATTATAATGAAAACTGGCAACTAATTGTAGTAGAATAGAATGCATGTCAAATTTAATTGGCTCTGGTAATCCAGCTTCATTTTTAATTTATAATTGAATGAGACTTCAGTACTTGGGAAAACTTTTTTCTTCCTGTAGCAAAACCCTAAAATGATATGTTCTCATGTTATTTCCTTATTGAAGAATTTTTAAACGTAATAGATACATAAGAAAAAACTCAATGCAAGTGTCATTTTCTGTGATCTTAACTTTTCATTAGACTCATTCTCTGTGCTTACATTTGACTTTGGGTTCTGTTCCCCCCGTCGTGTTTCTGAACCCTCATCTCTGCCGTGAGTCTCCACCTTGCAGTTTATTTGTTGCACAACAGTTTTGATACATTAACTGAAAATAGTTCCATCGTTAAAGCTGACCATGTCTGCCCTTCGGGCACCAGTGAGTGGGGTGCAGTAAAGCAAGCTGGGAGGTGTGGCCAGGAGCAACTTTCAATGGCCTCCTCGCTGTTGGTCTGTGACTTTACGGTAACATCTGGCTCCTACCTTCCTGCAAGAGAGCCGAGCACTATTCTGATGATCACACTGCTGCCTGATTTTCTTTGGGACCTTCCAGGGAACATCACAGAGCCTTCTCTTTCCCCTTTTTGATGTTGGATTAGCAGTGACTGTGCCGCTCATTTTGGTTTAAGCCAGTGTACACAGAGTAGTCCCATGCTCACAGGTGCATGAAGTCCCTTCACCAGAATGAGGTCTCCTTCATGATGGGTACCCAGTGACAGCAGAAGACACAAGTGCTGAAGTGAAGAGCAGCTCTTCTCCTAGGTTTTTCTGGAATCCTTGGCACTAGATAACATTTTTAAAAAGTCATCAAATCTATCTAAATCTAAAAATGTTTTGAAATAAAACACCCCCCCATAAAATTCCTTTATTCTTCAACTTACATTAAGATGTAAGTATGTGAAGTCATAGTAGTAATTAAAGATTAATTTTGTAATTTTGGCAAAGAATATAAAAGCAAATGAAAAGAATGAATGTTAAAGTCCAGTTTTATTCTTCACAATTGAAAAGAAAGCATAGATAGACTTGAGAGATCTGTTTCTCTTTCTTTTACTCTGCTTTGCTGGTGGTTTGGGTCAAACAGTTGATGTCCTCTAAACATTAAATAATTTTCTTTATAAATGAGGAATGTCAGTTGGTCTTTCTTCCCTTTGGACTGCCTGTCAGTGGGGATGGAAGTCCTGGCTAACAGCAGTGATGGGGGACTGTCATCACCTATCAGCAGCAGATCAATCACCACAGTGGTACGTGCACATGATATGAAAATATTACACTGAATGCAGGAAATACTAAAGTTATAACTTTTGTGAAGGTCAAGTGTGGTACAAAACAATCAAGGAGGGACACAATCTAACAGTGTCAAAGTGGAGACAACTGAACAAAAGCAGTGGGGAACATATATTCCAAACATGGGACATTACTACATGTTTTGGTAGCATAATGTGTTCCGGCATTCTCTCCCTTCCTTCCTTCTACTTCTCTCCCCTTTCTTCTCTTTCTCCCCTCTTAATTTTCTTCATGAAATATTACCAGGTTCCACTGTAATTTTCCTGAAGCAATATGGTAGTACTAGACAGCAACTCAAAAACCCAGAAGTTGTTTCCTCTGAGGGTTGTTGATGTTTCTCTCTTATTCCTGACAGGAGCATGCAAGAATGGGTATCAAAATAATCCAGGCAATAGACATTGATTTGCAATCTTGATGGTTAATTAGTGGATTGAGTATCAACAAGAAGTATGTAATTATGATTTGTGAAAAGTAAGTCCCTTGCTATGTTCCTTACCTATTATTTAAGCTACAGCGCTAGGGTATAATGAGCTCTGCGTGAGAGCTGTGCTGCTTAGCATAATGAATAGGAATCAGATGCGATCGTTTTTTGATGCTTCACATACTTCTACTGAGAGATGCATTAAAGCAGTGATGTTTTGCTGAGAGCTTTTTGTTGAGAGCTTCCATTACTGAAAGGTTTTAGCTTCTGGATCATTCATATTCATGCTGTTGATAGTAATAATAGCTATTGTCATTAAAGTACTTGCCAAGTTACAGTAATTGTATTATGCTTCTTGGTAATAGTTGGCGTTAGAGTTCTCAGGCCCCTGTGGTTACAGTTGTGACTCTGGTTTTCTTGTTTGTTCTTTGAAAAATACTTGGTTGCTAGACCGAAGGGATAACATGATGCTTGTTACATAGTGAGCTTACTTTCTTAACTTAGAGCTAAGTGGGATGAACTTTAGCTTTTCATCTCTTCGCTACTCAGAGACTTGTACTTTCATATTCATAAATGAATAATAGAATGCATGTGCCACCTCATAGTAAACATTTCCTTATTAACACCAAAGAAATATTTTATGTGTGGGAGAACCAGCCTACTGGGGACCTACGGGTTCAGAAGCTAGCTTTTTTTTTTTCCTCTAAGAAAAAGTAGGGACTTAGGATGTGAGTTTTTTTCTTAAAAGAATGAAAAAGTAGGTCACTTCTGGTTGGTACTAGAGAGTAAATAAAATCTGCATGGCAAAACTACTTTTTTGCTTGTCATTTAACCCAATAATAGGCAAATGGTCCTAAAATGGACAAATAACTACATCTGGGAAGGAGAGTCTTTGACTAACAAAAAAAATGTGCTATAATATGAAATGTTTTATAGTTGATAAATGGAACTTAAATAAGATCTAGGAAATAAATGACCTAAACAGGTATTAGGTAAATAACACTATTTTCAAAAAGCTGTCTTCATTACCAAAACAAAACTTGTCTAACTTTGACTTTTTATTTCTTCTTGCCAATTGTAACAAATATAGATGGAAAATATGTGTGTAAAATAATCTGTAAGTGGGTAAAACAAGAGTTAACATCTTCATAAAGTAAATATCCATAGTTTAAAGTAAGTAAAATTTGAATTTAGGCCTATGGCTGGGAGAAGACAGATTGAATTTCAGAAAAGAAAAAAAAAGTACAAAATGACTGAAGAAATACAGACTTCTTGGCCAAACGTATTTGGGATGCAAGATGGAAGATACAAGAGAGATATTTGGATGTTTCACATATTAAAATATTCTAAGCAAGCAGTTGCCTTTCACACACGTGGGAGTTACAATGTAGCATATTCTCCAATCAGAACTTTTGTCTGTGTTTTAGTTTCCTTCATTCTGCAAATGCAAACTTGGATATTTTCTGTTGAGGGGAGAGTAGCTGGTGAGCACTACAGTCACTAGGGCTGAGATTTGTGGGAAAATGTGTGAAATCCAGCAGCATGTCGCATGCAAACAGTGAAGAGTTTTAGCAAATTCTGAAATTTTGGTCAGTCTCACCTCACTCCTGCACCTCATAATATACAGAGTCCACCAAACTATGTCCACATAAAGAAAAGGAAAATTTGTATAAATATTCTAATTCTTAATATATTGGGACATCATGAGAGTGAAGGAAGTTGCTTTTGGCCTGTGCAATGATGAGGGGTGCTTGGAGTGGGGGCTGTGAGCTTCCAGATGTTTATTAGTGCAGCAAGCTGCTGCTGCAATGTGGATGGATACATATATATATATATATATATATATATATAGAGAGAGAGAGAGAGAGAGAGAGAGAGAGAGAGAGAGCGAAGAGAGAGAGGCTGATGGATATATCAATGTATATATAAAACTCTGTATATGGTCATAACTACTTGTGACTGTGTATAGGCACATAAAATATACGTGTTGGATACATACACACTATATATTAGAACAACGTGGCTTCAAATTCTCAGCTGTTTATGCATAGGTGGTTGCAGCTTTTCTTGTTTTATATTTTCAATGTTAACTTCATTAAACTCCCATACAAAGTAGGTTAACACTGCAAACATTTTCCCATAAGAAAATTAATTAAACTATTGGACTTCAAATTTGTGTCTTACTCTCTTTTTCCATGCTCATCTATACTATCACATAAATGCTTCTAACGTACAAACTAGGCCAAAAATGCATGCACAGTGCAGGAGAAGAAAAACTCAAATGCCTAGTTTAATACTAACTATATTGAAATAACATGAGGTAAATACAAATTTACTTTGGCTTCCAATAATTACAAGATGTGATCAAAGTGGTGAACACGAGCTCCCAGACACTTACTATTTTTCCATTCCTAAAATGTGCATACATTTTTTGGTGCACTCTGTATATATTTGGAAATATAAAAAAAGTATTTGCTCAGAATTGTGTTCTTCTATGTATTAAAAGAACAAAGGTTGAAATACAGAAAAGGAGAAACTGCGAGTGTGTAAAGAGCAGTGCAGAATCCAGTTTACAGATTCTATAATTGCAAGAAGAGAAGTTACTTCAAACTTAAACATAGTTTCTGTTCAAAGTATATCCAGATTTCTTCCACATTACCATCCCTAACGCAGAAGATTGATTTTCGACTTGCATGAAATAATTTGAATGATCTGTTTGAGGAACAGGTTGACTGGGATAAAAATTGCTCAGGAAACTTAATTTCAGAAAGCTCAGTGAGCTCTCTGAAGGTACTAATGCGGCATGACAGGACAGGCTGAGAATCGGAATGTATGGACAGTCTTGCTCAGGCAATTTCCAGTTCATTGATTCTTGGGAAATAGAACAAAGTTTGAGAATTTTTAGAATATTTGATAATAGGAAATTTAAATTAGGACTTGACATAAATTTCATTCTCTGAGGTAGAGAACATTCAAAGTGTAAGTTAATATAATATTTTCAAAAGTACTTTAGAATCACTGGATAGGTTTCCACAACTAAGTTACATCTGTGTATAAGAACTTGCCTCATTCAAAAACCCTTTTTTACCTTCTCAGTTCTACCTAAGTTAAAACATATTGACAGAGATGTGATGTTTGGCCATTAGCAAAATTAAAATTGACTTATCTGTTTTGATCCACATAGATATGTATTCCATCAGAAGCTACTTCCAAAGACTATTGCTCGAGAATTACCAGGCAGCTACAGAGAAACGTTCTAAGTGATATAAAAACACAGAGGTCTGATATTTTTAAGTGGAATGCCCAAGTATGTTAAATGATAGATTATACATTAAATGTTCAGACTTAAAATTTTTAATAATTTCTGATGTTATCTAAATTCTGTAAGTTTTACTGTAAGTATTAGGCTGAGACATTTTCATAGGATTTGGGTTTTGAAATCCATCCTATTTTGATATATATTTAATTTGACAGTAGAAACCATTAAAAGAATCCACACATGTGACATTTGTTTCATGTCAAACATAGCTGCCCCAACTAATCTGGCCCATGTAGGCTGATGCTAGGGCTGTTTATCTCCTTCCCAAGCTCTTTGCTGTCCTCCAGTAATAAAATTCAGCACCACATATCGGGTAAGCATGACTCACATAGGAGTCCATTGGTTGCTTCTCTGAGCTCACACAGAACACTTGGCTTCGAGTGCGGCTGCACATTACTGTGATTTACTCAAGTTCATTTTCTGCCTCTCAGGAGACAACTTACTCCCAGATCTAAGGAGCAGCTGGTCCTTGGGAAGTACTTACCTGGAGTCACCGGAAAGGAGAGGTGTGACAAAGCACTTGGCTGCTGCAATTGTAGGGTGTCCACGGTGTCACCGAGGAGTGTCCTCCTTACTTCGAAGGATCACCATAGAGGCCTCTGACCTTGTCCCAGCTGCAGGCTCAGTGAGTTCGTGCTGATTGTCCCCATCCTGCTGGGGATGAGGAGGAGGAAGCTCAGGACAAGACTTGCCTGGCATTTGTGGAAGCAGCCCGGAGAGAGCTGCTCAGTGCTTCCTTCCTACCATCCACAGTGGAGAAACAAAGGCCAGTGTCTGGGCTGTGACTGGTTTGGTGAAGAGTGAAGCCTGGTCCTGAATCTTGGGTGTGAAGGACATACAGGATTCTGGAGCCTGACACCATTTTGCTTTGGAAAAGTCTGGGGCTACTGGGTGGAGGCCACATGAGAACTAATTCTGGAAGGAAATTAGACAAGGAAGCCAGTGTCCTCTGTACCCTTTCACTACTTCTGTGTTGGTCTGAGAGAATGATTTGGAGGAGAAATAAGGCTCGAGTCTTCCTCAAATCGCTGCCTACAAAAGAATCCCGTGTAGGTAGAGTAATGGAACCAGCCATGATGCACAGTGAGGTGGCTGTGAGAGCAGGAAGTGGTTGACTCCCCGGATTCAGGGACATTTCTGCAAGGCTGTGTGCTCACCGTGAAGTAGAGGTTGTTGGCTTGTAACCAACTCCCATTCCTCTGTGGAAACATGAGCTCAGTTTCCTGATTTTCAAAAATTAGAGTGCTTGATGTTTGCTGTAGTTTAAGAAAAGACACCTCGTATATTTTACTAAAAATAAACTCAAGGCAGGACGGTGATAAAGCCAGTAACTTGATGCTAGTGAGCAGAGTGGGAAAGACCATTGTCATAGGAGGCTTGAACTTGGTTGTATAAAGATCCACTTTTATGTTGGGAGTCAATAGGTTTTCCAGGAATTAGGGCAGATGTGGCACAATGAACACTAGGCTCTAGTTTGGAAATGAAAATAGATCATGGCATTTATAGAACATAGTCTTTTCAGTCTTGCACTGAAAAAATATTCTGTGTGTCTAGAGAGGTTGTGGGAGTCCTGCATTTCTACTTCACTCACAAGTTGAAGTGCAGACCAGGGAGATGCATCGCCTTCTCCCGGAGTGACCCAGGTTGAAAGAGTAGAGATATTTCTATTTTTGAATTTCTCTTGGACCCTCCTACGTCCTGTGCTCCTTCTCCATTTGTCTCGAGTCCAGCACACAGGCAGGTGGTCCTAGCCTCGTTCCCTTCCTCCCTGCCCTGTTCTCTGTGTGGCTTTGTGGCTGCCCAGCCAGGACACGCGCTCTCACCTCACTCTGTATCCAGACTGGTTTCCTCCTGAGCCAAACAACCCCGTGCCCCTGCTGTGAGTCAATGACAGGGATAAGACATTCCCAGCCACACATTCCACCAGCAACACAATTCTTATTTGATTTTAACAACTAAACTAACACTCAAAGTGCACCTGAAAGCATTTGAAGTTCAATGGAAAATTATAGTTTGAGTTGTGAGAATTTTTTTCTCAGCTTCCTAAAGTGAAACTATTTTCTCTTCTGAATAAGAAATTAAAGAGTGTTAAACCTGATAACACATTTATAACACAGTATTGCATGAAAGACTCAGAATGTAGTTGGTTCCCTTATTTAATTAGAAAAGAACAGTATAGGACAGGGAATATTTTAGAGCACCCTCTCTATCTTTCCCTCTTAATTTTAAATGAAGCATATTCTGACAGCATCTTATTTTCCTTCAATAAGAAGATGCTCAGGGAACAAGGGAGGTTGAATTTAGAAGATCTGACAAAAAGAAACAGGACAACAAAAACAAAACATAGCTGGTTAATGTGGCAAAAATGAACCCAAGCCACAGAGTTGTTCTAAATTAGTAGATTGTAAAGAATACTTTAAAGATTAGAACTCTGCTCCAATTTTATAAAAGTCAGACTTTAAAGTGTGTAAACTATAATTTGATGATCAGATTGGCATCTTCACAATACAAAACTGAGAGAATATTTTAATCCTCATTGTTGCCATGAGTAAGATTTCATTATAACAGACATCAATAAAATTATATCTGAAGTTACATAAAAAATTAAGAAATAGAAGAACACACGATCAGGTTTTCACTTGTGCAATTTCACTTGCTAACAATTATGAGAACTAAGTGAGTGAAATTGGAGACTTTTTTTTTTTTTTTTTTTTAGGTTTTTTTGAGACAGGGTCTTGCTTTTTGTGGTTCAGGCTGGCCCTGAGCTCAGCCTCCAACTCACATCACAGCAATCCTCCTGCCTCTGCCTCCTGAGTGCTGGGATGACAGGCGTGAGCCACCACGCCCAGCACTGTGGTATGTGGTACTGGTTGCTGCTGGGTGTGGGTCTCCACACCCAGTATTGTTATGTGGTTACTGGGGAATCAACCCGGGCCCTTGCGCTTGTAAGACAGGCGCCGGAACCACTGAGCTAACTCCCCAGCCCCGAAATTCGAGACTTTTATGTAAGAAAAGGCCATCAGATATTCCAGGAAAGGAATTATGACTATTTTTCGTATAATTGAGACAAATTAGGAAGATTCCGATTATGAATATTCTCTGTTCACTCATCAATCTTAGACAAAATAATGAAGCCAAAGAGACAATTTTTCTTAGGAAGAATATTGTAAAATTTAAATATTTAAGAACCCACACCCTATAATATTAACCTCTGTCTCCAAATAAGTTTTTAATCCTTCAAGAAATGTAAATGCTTCCTTCATACAGTGAAACCTCTTTTTATAAGTACCTAAGTTATTTGTCCAAAAATTTCAGTGAATCAACCGAGATTCCTGTTTCTCTCTTCCTTTTTTCTTTTCCTTCTTTCCATTCCACTGAAAATTGAACCTGGGATCTTTGCACTAAGCTACATCTTTGGTGTTACCCCATTTGTGATTTTTAAAATTTGAGACAGAGTCTCAGTGAGTTGCTAAATTACCAGGTTGGGCTCCAACTCAAAATCTTCCTGCCTCCCCTTCCTGAATGGTGAGATTATGGGTTAAGAAAATATTCCAGGGCCGGGGAGTTAGCTCAGTGGTTCCGGTGCCTGTCTTGCAAGTGCAAGGGCCCAGGTTTGATTCCCCGGTAACCACATACCATATTGGGCGTGGAGACTCACGCCCAGCAGCAACCAGTACCACATACCACAGTGCCGGGTGTGGCGGCTCACACCTGTAATCCCAGCACTTGGGAGGCAGAGGCAGGAGGATTGCTGTGATGTGAGTTTGAGGCTGAGCTCAGGGCCAGCCTGAACCACAAAGTGAGACCCTGTCTCAAAAAAAAAAAAAAAAAAAGAAAAGAAAATGAAAATATTCCAACATCCCATACAACATTCACTACTATAAAAATATTTGCAAAATTGTTACTTACATAGATGTAATTGACATACATTTAACTACATGTATGTTCCAGGTGTAATTTGCTGAAATCTCACATATGTGTGCAAGTGTGATGTCATCACAGAGATGAGAGAGAGAATGGGTGTGTCACTCCCCAAATGTCTTTGTACCTCTCTGAGATTCCTATAGCCTGGCTCTACCCACTTATCCTTTGGCAATTTCATATTTGTTATTCTGTATCACTATAGTCAAGTCAGTAATTTCTAGAAAAATGTATAGAGGTAATTATATTGCATACATGTACATATGTCTGTATTCTTCAACACAGCACAACTGTTTTGTGATGGTCCATGTTAGATGTATCAGTATTTTGTTATTTTCCTTGTTATGCAGAGGAAATAAAATTTATTCATTTGCCTGTTGGTTAGTGTTTGGATTGTGTAATGTGGGGATTGTTACAAATAAAACTATTAGAAGAGTTCATGTACAGATATTAGTATGACTGTTTTTTCCATTTCTCTTGGGTAAGTCCCCAACAATGAAGCTGTTACATCATATAGTAGGTGCAAGGAGAATTTTTCAAGAAACCATAAAGCTATTTTCTCAACTGATACTGGCACAGTAAAACATAGTTACTAGGAAGTTGGGAAGTAGATCTTTCTCTAAGTGGAAAGGAATTGAGAGCTGGAGGGTAGAGTTGGGCAGACAAAAAGGAGATCAAGATGGTTACGTGCATGTACCTGCTACACACGAGAAATATGAACTTTGTGTACTGTAAATATGCACAGAAAGAGAAGGAATAAGGTCAGGTGATGGGTGAAGGGAGGGGAAGAGAGGGAATGCACAAAGGAGTTAAAATATAGTATGTGTGTGTGCCAATTGCACATGAGGAATGTAAACGCTACATGTTGCACATATGGACTGATACTGAACAGTTCTTAGCTACACAGAAGTGAGCGCCAGCTCTGGGTTTGCACTGTTACTGCAGATGGCTTTTCAATGTTTAGTCATTCAAAAAGATGTTTAATGGACTTCTGTTGCAGTTTTAATATATTTAATAATTTGAATATCCTTTTATTTGCTTTCAGTAATTTAATTTGCCTTGATAGTGAGAATGTTCAAACATATTCATGGATTTTGTTTATTTTTAATTATTTTTCCTCTTAGTGTTCTTTGAGCATTCTTCATAAAGCCTGGAAACAAGTTTGCTACAAGAATTTGAAAGAATTTGCAACTATTTTGTGCCAGTAGTTGGTTTGTCTTTTATTCATTTATGATGTATTTCAAGGAAATAAATTTTAAATTCTAATGAAGAAAATATTACGAGCTTGTTTTTTTATGGCTTCTACTCAGGTCAGACTCAAACTTAAGACAGTCATGCCTCAGCCCGCTCAGTGGGATACAGACATGTGCCACCAAACTTGGATCAGTGTCATTTCAAAGGAATCTTTACTCAAATATAAGTTTTAAGTTCGCCTAAGTGTCTTATTCTGGAATTTTATACTGTCAGGGCTCATCTATAGCTTTATTTATTTATTTATTTATTTATTTTGTGTCATAGTCTCACTAGGTAACCCAAGCTGACCTCAAACTCATCCTGATCCTCCTGCCTCATCTCCCCAAGTGCTGGGACTATAGGCATGTGCCACCACGCCCTACTCACAAGTTTATTTTTAACTTGGAGTTAAACTCTCTGTGGATATAAATATTGTTTGATATTCTTTCTTTTCTTTTCTTTCTTTCTTTCTCTTTTTTTTGCATCTGGATTTCTAGGCATTCTAGTATTTGGTAAAATGGAGATTTTTTTCACCAAAACTTCTCTTTGCATTGCTGTTAAAATAGTTGACTATATTTGTGTGGGCTGATTTCTTTATTAATATATTCCACTAATTTATTTGCTTATCTGTGTACTAGTGTCATATTAACCTGTCTTTTCGCTTTTTAGTCTGCATCATATGATGTTAGTCTTTCTGTTTGCCTTCTTTTGCAAAACTTTTTGAGCCATGGAAAGTATTTGTTTTGTCATAAGAGAATTCACATCAGTTTGTCAATTTTTATGTTGAGTTTTCCAGAGGTTGGTATTGTGTAAATCTGTTGATCATCATGAGGGACTCAATGCATGAGCATGATGTATATTTACGTAAGTTAGCTTGTATACTTTTAAATTTCTCTCAGAAATAGTTCATTTTTTCATGCATAGAACTTTTATAATGTTCTTTTAGATGAATTGTAAATTTTTTGAAGATTTTGATATCTTTTCAGAATATTATATAATATTTATTTTCAAGTATTCAATGTTCATACTTAGAGTAGTGTTTAATTTTAATAATTTGTCTTTTATCTTTAATCTAGCTGCAAATTCTGGCAAAATTCATTTATTAATTTTAATAGCTGGAGTTTTTAGGTTGTAATATGGGTTTATGGTCTGTAGTAAGCAGTTTTAAATATTTTATGGCCAGCGGCAACTTGTTCTATTGGGAGGTAATTATATAGAAAGGATTTTTTGTTGTTGGTGGTGTTTTAAACAAGATTTTCAGAAAGGTGGAAGGAACATAAAAAGTAAATATTGGTGGTATTTTTTTGTTACTGTTTTTGTTTTGGCAGACGGTTTAACAATTAAACCTTTAATTGGAAAGCCTAAAATGTCTTTACCTGACAAAGAAGATCTACAAGATTATCTCCAAGGCTGCAGTTCCCACCGTGGCAGTTTCAGGCTCACTATGGAGTAAACATAGTTTTCAATGGTCTATTTCTTTCCTGTGTGTCGGGACCAGTTCTAGCTATACATCATCACTGGGAAACCTGAAAAAAAAAAAAAATTCCTGTGTTTTGTGATTCGGTTGCTAAATTCCCTTAAAGGGTTGTGGAGTCTTAAAATAAAAAACTAATTACATACACCACACTTGCAAGATCTGTTTAATTTTTGCTTCAGTCCTGGTGTATCTCTACTCATGCCAAACTTTTGATGTTTGTACATGCCTTGTCTCTTCAAGTTGATTCTGAAGATTCCACATTCACCAATTATGCAGAAGAAGCAGAAATTGCATTTCTTTCTCAACCTTCGAAGACATTGCTATTTCTCCAAATTTTGTTTGGCTTTGAGTTCAAATATTTTTTTCAAATTCCATTAATAAAATAAGAAATCATCAATGAATAACAATAAGGTCAATGGCATCTCTGCACAAGAATTTTGTGCCGTCTATGATCCTGTCCTCGTTATGGATTTTATTTGTCACTCATTCTCTTCTCTTTTGTTTTGAATTTAAATGTAATTTCCTGGAAAATGCAGAGTGCTGAAAGACTTTTTTCCTTTTTTTTTTTTGGTCAGCAAAATAAATTAAAGCCCTGGCTCCATAGACAAAATGATGAGAATTTACTCTGACTCCAACACTCAGCTGCACGATCTGTGAGAGCTGACCTCTCCCTGCCTCTGTTTCATTGTCTCATAGTGTTACAGGAATTGCATGTGACAAACCGAGTGCAGCACTAATTGCTAACATATTTTATGCTGCCACTGCTGCCATTGTTTGTGGAAAAAGACAGTCATGCCCCTAATCTTGAGAACCCTTAACCTGTTTAAAAGAATTGAGAGGAGAGGCTTTGAGAAGACATGACTGCACATTCGAAGGTCTGGAGATGAAAGAAGTGTGGGTTCATTTGAGCGCGTTTGTGTGTGAGTGGGTTTGTTAAAACAACAGAAGATCATACTAAATGGAATGATTCTGTATAAAGAATAGATTTGGAATAATTACAAAGCTCTAATTACTGACCGGGCTTCCTCTAGGGTTAGTGAATTTTTATTACCAGAGTTAGTCAAGTGAGATCGAATTACCATGTACAGTTGATTGTGTGGAAGAGCCCTACACTTCTGAGGGTGGGACCCAAAACCCCAGTGATCCATTCAAATTAAAAGCTTGTGTAAGGTGAGTGCAGAGCTGTCAATTGTCCTAGGACAAAAGCATCTGCTTTGGCTCAACTGGTTTTTATCCTTAGGTGAGTTGGGGAGCTTCTCCTGAGAGGTGCCTTTCATTATTCCTTTCTGGTCCAGGCAAGATGAGGACTTGGTGCAGGACAGCATCCCTAGGCACCACAATCCTTTGACTGGGCGCCTTGGCCTCTCATAGCTAGCATCTTGGTTTAGCAGAAGGTGAAGCTTGTGCCTGGAAGTCGTTTTCCTTTGGTGCTGAAATGTAGGAATTAATTCTCAGTGCTTTGTGTCTTCAGATCAAATTCACTAAGAATGGTTAATTGGTTTGGAGTCTTGATTTAGTTTGTTTCGTATACCTTACACATCTGTAGCGCATAGTAACGACATGCATCATAGCACGTTGGTACACATGCTGGTGCACTTTCCCAGTGTAGCTGCACTGAATATTGAACAGTTTGTCCATTTCCGTCCTCCAGAGACCCACCCTGCAGGTACCATGACCCTGAGTTCTAACTGTGCTGACTGTGGCGGAGACTTTTCCTTACTCTATATGTCCTCAGACCTTCAGAGCTTCTTCCGCTGTCCACGGTCACTCTCCTCCTCCCGCCATGTCTCACAGTCACTTCCAGAGGACTCTTGGTGAAACTCTTCCATCTGCAAGCTGGTTTACAGGTCCTGTGTGCACTGAGAATTTGTCATCCCCTAGGAAAGCTATAAGATTCATTTTTCCATGATGCAGATTTAAAAGAAAAGAGATGTCTGTGCGTTAGTTATGAAGAGTGCAAGCTTCACCCAGTTCATTAATAGAGTGATGTCAAGATACAAACTTCAAAACACTATTATTTTTCTGCTATCTTCCCTTCTGATGTTTGTAGAATTTTGTCCTGTTCTATAAGAGGAGAAATAACAGGTGTGTCAGAGGGAAGTCAAGTCTTTCATATGAGTATATATAGTTTCAGAATTCAACTAGCATGGAGAATCTTGCTTCTCTCAGCAGATGATATCATCTGTTCTCTTCTCTGCTTTTAGAGGTGTGGAGTAGAGATGTGAACTGTTTAGGAAATAAACAAACAAACAAAAAAATAGAAGTAGACAAGAAAACTTATGATTCACTTGAGGTCATTCATAGGATTAGAGCCGCTTTATCTGTTCATAAATACATATTCCTGGGCCAGGGATTTAGCTCAGTGGTTCTGGCACCTGCCTTGCAAGCACAAGGACCCAGGTTTGATCCCTGGTAACCACATACAACAATACCGGGTATGTAGACTCATGCCCAGCAGCACTCACTAACCACACACCACAATGCTAGGCGAGGTGGCTCTCACCTATAATCCTAGCACTCTGGATGCAGAGGCAGGAGGATTGGTGTGAGTTCCAGGCTCACCTGGCTACATAGTGAGTTCAGGGCAAGCCTGAAATACGAAGCAAGACCCTGTCTCAAACAAACAAACAACAACAAAAGACATTCAAATTCCTTCTAAAATACCAAACATAATGGCGTTCACTGGAGGTCCACAACCCTGAGCACTGACTGCAGCAGTGTTTCTGAATGGTCCCCTCTTCTCTCCCTGAATTTTCCCCCCTCATATCCTATGTGTTTAATCATTTTTATCCACTGGGTATTAGGTCTTTGTTCTAAAATATCTTTACTTTTTCTTGGTTGAAACCATTCACTACAGAGAAAACCAACATCCACATCAGGAACTCAAACCAGAACTGAAAACACATGCCTCATAGAACAGAACTGGCTGAGGCTTGTGTGCCTCTAAAGTGAACGTCACTTAGGACGTGAGGTAAATGTGTACAAAGGCCACACAATTGTTCAGGATTGAAAATTAAGTTTGCTTCCTTCAAAATGAAATTGTCGCTGAACTTGGCGAATTGTAGTAACTAATCTTTGCATTTGGGTGAATATGTGAAGCGTCTGATAGGCAGCTGTAAGCACAGAGTGGAAGGAAAGAGGTCATTGAGAAACTAAGGCCATGAAAACACTGGTGGACAGAGACCTGCCAGAAGTGGCTGCTGGAAAATTCAAGGTGAATTCCTTTGAAGGCAGCCAGCTGAGAAGAGAGTGGGAATTAGGTGAAGTCTTAGGTGACAAATGTTACATTTCCAGCTGTAAGACACCCTCAGTTTAACACAACTTATCATCAAGTTATGTGTCACAGTTGTGGAAGTGTGAAGTGATGTAACACAGTGAAGAGCTTATTGAAAAACGTCTAGCTGCCTTAAAGAAATTTTTCTTAGACGGTGTAAATCTCACCCAAGAAATCATCCTCCCATCTTTTCTTTTAAGTTTGTGAGTTTCTAACTTCTATATTAAATTAGCATCATAGTGCAAAATGAAACATAGTTAATATAGTTAACATAGTTAATATTAACATAGTTAAGAGGATACAGGAAGATACATCTTTAGCAAACAGGAAGCAGACCAAGAGATGGAGGGAAAGGTGTTAGGGGGGAAGTGGAAGTAAAACGATTTAAGTGCATTACATCCGGGTTAGCACCAATGCCCCAGGATGAGTGTAGTCATTACGTACTGCAAACTTTTGCTAACAGGAATAAAAGTTTTAAACAAAACATTGAAACTGTCTATTTCCTGTTTTCTGTGCTCAAACCTGATTCAGCTTGTAGTGCTTTTGAACTGGCAATTCAGTTGTTTTTGTAGGAAAATTTGCCTTGGAAGCCAGTGGCAGAAAACAGTTAATGAATTTCTTAAATTATCTGCTGTGATCACCCGAAATGAAGTGTCTGTGAAAGACAAAGGTTGAGTGAGGCCGGCGAGGAGTGTAGTAGATCATCAGAGCAGGAAGGATGCCTTAAGCACTGCGGGCTGGAACAGCTAGTGTAGCTGAATCGCAGCCCCTCAGGCAAGGGAATGTCTTAATTAGGTTTTAAATACTCAGGTCAGAAAGCACACAGAAGGCCAAGAAGCCAAGATAGGAATATAATCTCCTGTCTCTGCAACCACAGAGGCTGATGTAGCTAAAAATCAGTTGCAGTGTAAGTTTGGTTCAGTCTTCCAAGTTTCTTTATGGAAACAGTGCAGTGCAGAGTAACAACTGAAATTCTCAGAAAAAAAAATATGGAAGGAGCATTAGAGATATTTCAAAACCTGTAAATTCTACAGACAGCAGAAGCAGCATCCTACTCTACCCCATCCACCCCTAGCTCTCCAGGCTTGGCCTCCCTTGCCTGGAGATGGTGTAACAATTTTCCCTGACAAGATTACTTCTCACCACATTCTCTTTCACTTTCTTCCCTTTCCCTTTTATTCCTCATCTCGTCCAAATATTTTAAGCATTCAGGGTTGGGACCTAATTCTATGCCTTCATCTCCAGATCTTTTTTGTTTTTGTTTTGATAAGCTCTTGCTCAGTAGTTAATTTTCCCAGGCTGGACCCACATTTGTAGTCTTTCTGTCTCAGCCTACAGCATCGGGTGTGTTACTGACATGGCCTTCACCCGTGGCTCCACTTTTAAACTGAAATCTGATCTTACTAAGATGTAAAAAGACAAAGTGTTAACCACTTGAAGACTAGGACAGAATGCTGGAGATCACTGTGTGAATGAGGATGATGCAAAAGAGAAAAAGGAACATGATAATGTGCTTAAAGTACTGTATGTGTATGAAATTATCAGAAAACTTACTCCTGTAGGTGCAGTACAATGAGTATCTAGAAAACATGGATTCAAAGAGGCATTAAAAATATCTTGGATTAGCCGCATCATTAGTGGATCGATTTATTATAGATCTAATGATAGTCTTCAATAAAGGAATTTAGAGGCTTCATATTTCCTAGGGATAGTAGGTATAAAAGGCCCACTAATATGGACACTGTATGTCAGAGCACTTTGTATTTAAGGGACTCAAAATCAAAATAGATTCAATGAAAAAGGAATGGACTGTGTCTTACATTCAAAAGTCAAATCTAGGAGTCACATGAAGGGAGTTGTGAGGAATGACTTTGGAGAATTGTCTCCTCAAATCCTTTCTCTTCATCAGTCAGTTGAGAGTCCCCAAACTGGCTCCTTTCTCAGACAAGAGTCCTCTTCTGTAAAATGGCAGCAAGCCTCTCCAGATTAGAGTGAATCCTTCTCTACTGTCATCAAATAAAAATACAAATTTCTTTTTCTTAATGGTTAAAATAAAAGATTTCAAAGAAAAGCTTTTGTCACCCTGTGGAGACAAGCACTTGTGACACAAGCTTAAGTCCACGGGAATTCACCACATGGGAAACATGTAGAAGCAGAAGCCAACAATAAGACCTCTGCTCCTGGCCACTGGAAATGCCGAAAGTTATTCAGAGAGTAGAAGTTAGGGATTATAAAACAGTTAGCAGAAAAAGAAATTGATGCTAAAAGAGCAAAAACAATAGCTATTTGGTTGCTATTAGGCTGCCCATAATAGATCAGGAAAAATAATTAAATTCAGGTCTTTTATTTGAACATTGGCTGTTATATTCCTCAACAAAACAGTGAGCTGTAAATTAGCAGACAGAGATAGAGAGGAGCATAAGACACAGTCCCTATCCTCAGGGAACTATATGTCCTTTACTGTAGGCCAGTATTTACAGTCACCAACACTTCACAGCACCTCTTCTCCACAAAGCCATGAGTTATGAAACCACAAAACCTTATCATGCCATTTACTAAACTCTAATTAATTGTTTACATTTTATTGAGTGACAGCTTATTATTCATAGATTTACTCATCGTGGTTAAAAACTACTGCTTTTACTGAACTGCCAGCTGGTGAGCTTGGCTGCTAATCCTACATGAAACTTCCTGATGTGGAAATAGGTGCCTAGGCCCATGCTGTTCTTCTTGTCCTAGGTTGTTTTATTTCAGAAGCATTCTTTCTGTTTTCTCCTGTGAAAGCTATCTTTTAGCCACAATTTCAGATGAGTGTCAGGTGAGTGCATAAAGGACCTAGTTATAACAGAGTGTTCACTCTTATTCTGCTTCTTTTGCTCCAGGAATAGTCGCACTTTACCATCTTCTTGAAGATAGGCATGGCTATAGAATTTGGCCTGTTAACTGGAAGCAGTGGTGGTTGGATGCCACTTTTGAGGAATTTTGCAAGCCAATTTACAACCCCACCCTTTCTCCTCATGCACCTCAATAGGAGACTCAGCAGGAGAGGTCTCTTTGGTCTTGCTCTTGAGTGATAGTGCTGAGCAAAGCTCCTTGCCAACCTTCTTTGCACTTGTAGGAAGAAACAGAAACAAAAATATTTTGTGCTATTTTCTCTTGAAATTTCAGAAGTCACCTGTTAGCATAATCTAGACTGTGAAGATTGATTTGATTAATTCATTATAATCTCCTTTCCAAAAGTGTTTCCAGTTTGAGAAAACGTTTGGGATGATAGTTCCAAGAAAAGAGACACTGTGGAGGAATTTGGAGGATGAGACTTAAGGAGGATTAAAAATTTGACCAGATCCACATTTGGCAAATGATCTCCTGCTTGTTAGTGAACAGAAACAACAAAACACTCTGAAAACTAAGTATACTTGAGGGAAAATAGCTTTAGAATTTGAATCTTGGAAGGGAGCCATGCAGATTTCAATTTATTTCATTATTCCCTAAAGCTAATACATACTCATCCATGACCTTAGTTGTTATTTTTTTCAGAGTAAAAGACATAGCCACTCAAAGGAAGGAGCTATCGGTCATTTACAGTAGCTTCCAATTTAGTGACAAGTAGGACATTAGAAAAAAAAGTTTTCTGTTTCTCAGCTTCTGTTCAAGATTCTCTCTAGAAAGAAAGAACATGACGGACTGGCCTTAGACTGCTGTGAAAGGGAAATAAAACTTTATTATCTCCCTGTAAAGTTAGTTATGGAAGGTTCTTGCGGCTGTCACAGGAGCCCGTGAGGAAGACAGAAGTTAATGAGCTGCTTGCACTGCAACAAGCTTCTTTGAAGGAAGTTGTCTCTCCAACTAGAGCCAACAGGACAGAGAATGGGTGGAGGGCTAGGAGCCCAGGTCCCTCAGTGCTGCAATGAAATGTGCGTTCATCTAACAGGACCATCCACACCCCCACACAACACCAGCCCGGGTCTTCATTTATAGAACAATTTGTCATTTTCTTCCTCAGTAAACAAGAAAGTACCAGTATCCTCCGAAGCTCAAACTTCAAACTACCTCAGAACAAAATAAACTTCAAAGAGACAAAAGATACTCTGAGAGACATGGAGAGAAATGGGGGGGATGAAGCGTAGTCTGCTCTCTGGGAGCAGCAGAACGGAAACTCCATTTACCATCTGTGACTGAACATTTGAAGCCAAACTTTTACTCTCCGTGGTATCTTCAAGTGGTCTCTGGCTTATTATCCTCAGGCGTGGGAATTATAAATTCTCTCTAATGACCTGGTAATAGTGGTAAAGGATAACTTTAAATATTTCTTGAGGGAATGCCTAATTAATCTAGAAATGAGTTTGCAGCCCTTACATTAGCATTCTGAAGATTCAGGAAAGCGACAGTGGAGGGAGTGGAAGCTCATTGGGAAATTCTACTCAGGTATCTGGCTTTATTTTAGGGCCATTTCTTCCTACACAGCAGTGTGAGGACCTGGGTGGTGGCAACAGATTATTCCAAGAACAGAGAGTGAAAGGTCATCACAAGCTAAAACATCACACAATGTATCTTACAGAGAAAAACAAACATATGAATAAATTACAGAGCAACATAAAAGAGAATAGGAAACAGGGAGAGAGATCTTTCACAAAAGGAAAGGGGAATAAGATAATTAAAGTGTGTTACTCCATGGAGCAAATCCACACGTAGGGCATAATCATTATATACTGCCAACAGTTACTCACAAAGTTAAATAGGCAATAAAAATACAATACTGCGTCTTCCTACATTAAACATGTATCTCTATCCTATGGAAAATTTAAAAAGTTGTAAGAAAAGTGGGTTAGCCAGAGGCAACTCAATTTATTGATAAATCCCAGCATTAGTCAAGCCGTGTGATCGTGAACTTACACTGGAAGATTAAAATGTGAGACTCCCTCAGAAGCCATGATCACAGAATGTGTACTAGAAGTTCACATTTATCAGAAATTTCTTAGCAGACACAGTTTGAATTAAACCTTTTTGGCAAAAAAGAAAAATTCAAATGGCCAGCAGCATTTGAAAAGAGGCAGTTTTTTTTTTTTAGGTTTTTGGAGACAGGGTCTCGCTTTTGTGGTTCAGGCTGGCCCTGAGCTCAGCCTCAAACTCACATCACAGCAATCCTCCTGCCTCTGCCTCCCGAGTGCTGGGATTACAGGCGTGAGCCACCACGCCCGGCACTGTGGTATGTGGTGCTGGTTGCTGCTGGGTGTGGATCTCCACCCCCAGTAT
>PVIR01001152.1:0-134979 GCA_004026965.1 Petromus typicus | reverse complement strand
TTCTTTTTTTTTTTTTTTTTTTGAGACAGAGTCTCGCTTTGCGGTTCAGGCTGGCCCTGAGCTCAGACTCCAACTCACATCACAGCAATCCTCCTGCCTCTGCCTCCCAAGTGCTGGGATTACAGGCGTAAGCCACCACGCCCGGCACTGTGGTATGTGATACTGGTTGCTGCTGGGGTGAGTCTCCACGCCCAGTATTGTTATGTGGTTACTGGGGATCAAACCCAGGCCCTTGGGCTTGCAAGACAGGTGCTGGAACCACTGAGCTATATCCCCGGCCCCAAGGCCTTGTATTTCTGTTTGAGAAATGCATTACATTTTGAGTCTAGAACGTAGTACCCTGCAGAATACTCATAACATAAAGGTGAGAAACTCTATTGGTTCTTGGTTCAAGGGGATTCAGTCCATGGTTTGTTGGGTCCAAAGCAAGAATGTCAAGACAGCAGGGTGTGTTGGAGCAAAGCCACTCAGTTCATGGCAGAGCCCAGGCCTAGAAAATTATAAATGACTCATCTGGGAGGTGACATATGAAACATTTTCATCCTTGTCCCACAAGATATTAGGATAATTACTTAGGGCAGTTATTATGTTCCAACAGTGGGGTCTTTAGGAATCTCTATGGCTCATCAGTTATGCCTGTCATGGGATTTCATGGCAAATATACAGCACAAGTCTTATAACCAGCTTATAGGCAAATATATTGATAACCTGAACCTACAAGGATATATACAAAATGGATTAGAACTGGAACAAGTTCTCTGCCTCCAACCCATCGTCTGTCCTTCCTCCCTCTCTCCTTCCTTCCTTCCTCCCTTTCTTATTTCCCCATGCTGGGAATGGAAACAAGCGCTTTCTGCCTTCTTGGCAAACACTCTACCACTGCACAACACTGCCCTCTACATCCCCATTCCCCATTGTTCTTTCTCTGTGGGAAAAAAAAAAAGGAAAAGGTTTTTTATGCTACATTTTTAAATTTTAAAAACCTGTGTAAAAAACTTGGAAAGGCAGCACAAAATCAAATCAAGAAGTCACCACAGTGCCTTTTGTTTTTAATAAACCTATTGAAACTTTCTGTACCCAGTCCAAAATCCAGCTGCCTATTTGTCTGTCTTTTAAACCTTTCACCCTGCTTAGTGTTTGCGGCGAAATGTCCTTACTCAGCCAGGCTCTCAAGCCAAGCAGGGTTTTCATTTTTTTAAGAAGTAAATATGAACAGGACAATGGAGGAGTCCTGGAGAACAGTAGTCTGTGAAAAACAAAGTCGTTTGTTTATCTGGCCATTTGTCTTAAGACAAAAGGGGAAACACTGGGCTGAGCAGAGACAGGCGAGGCACTCGGGGCAATTTCCTCTGAGACCGTAAGAGTGGGCAGGATGGAACCTGCGTGGCGAGTGTGCCAGATGCCTGGCTCACAGACACAGCCTCCCCTGCACGCTGACTTGGTTAGTTCTGTTTTTCTCTTGGAAGCTGAAGCCGCAGTGTTCTTTGGAGCTGGAAAACAGAGCAATATGCAAAGTGCTGAGGAGACTTCTTAGCATGAGACGAGGCCACACGGACTGACCCAGGCCTCTCCGCAGGGCTCATGGTGCCTGTTATCGCCCTGCGGGCTTCTGTCTCAGGAGAGATCAGTACCACACTTATGCCACAGAGGAACATGCAGCTTTATCCAACCCCCTTTCTGTCCTTTCATTTAACCACTATTTTTCTTACCCTTCTACTCCCACCACTGTAAGGTGTCCAGCCCCCAACGTCTGGTATGAGATCTCACAGATCTACATTTTGTAGGGCTGTGACAACAGGTTTCAACTTGACTCGCCGTCCATTTGAAACAGAGGGTTTCATTTATTTGCTTCCAAGGACAAGCAGGGTTTAGCTACCGCTGCTGCCAGGGGTATCTTTATGTTAAATTGGATTTTTCTAAAGAGATGACTTGTCTGACATGAGTTATTTAGAGAAAGTATCTTTATTGCACTCTGCATTGTGAGAGCACATTCCACTTTTACATGTCATCCATCGCTTTGTTGTTTTAAAGTTCCTATTTGCTTTGAGAGTGTCCACTGGCAGAAACCTGTGCTCAGCACCCTAAAAATGTTAGATACATAAAAGCATGGGAGGAATCAGTCCATCTGAGCAGCCAATTTACAAGCTGGAGAGACAGAGATGGGAAAAGAGAAGGGATCCATGCTCCAGGTCAGATCTCCAATTCCCAATGACATTGGAACAAACTCCACAGCTGACTCATGACAGTCAGGGATTCCTATGGTCAGTGTTTTGACGTGTGCTTCCAGGTTCCTTCATGAAAGGAGTTTCTTTTCTCTGTCTTTTACACAACAGTTCTGTAAACATCTGGCCCTTATTGTCATGTTGTGTCTCTGGACTCATGCATACTTCTGATAGGTGACTGTTTTGCAGAATTGTACCAAATGATTTTGCACTCTACCCATAGGAAATGCTCTTCTATGCTTCTGTAGATGTTTTGAATTGAAGAATGCTATTATATTTTTGCTACTTCAAAAATCTTATGAGTAAAGTATACAAATCTGATTTTTAAAAAGAAAGGCTAGTAATGGATGGATGGATGGATGGATAAGTAGATGAATGGATGGATGAGGAATGGGTAGACAAACGTACATTTATATATTCACGCATGCACATCATTTATTAACCATAATACTGCTTTCTTTGCAGAGTCCGACTTAACCAGTGCTTTACATGTGCCCCTCCTGAACTCCGGCCAAGGCTGCCTCCCCCCACTGCTGCAGGGTGTGCTACAGGAAGGGCCTGATACTAAGTGTACGCTGACAGTGTTTGTGGAGCAAAAACTCTCTACACCTGGAAGGACCTCAGAGCTGCAGAGCCACAGTCCTGAGTGCCGACAGCATCACCAGCCCCATCTGAGTTCCAGGTTCTCCTCATTCCTAGGGATGAGCTGCACGTGGCCACGGTTTTCAGAGCCAGCAGGCCTCCAGCTTGGCATCTGCAGAGGCACCAAGCCCTTTGCTGATGGCCCCCTGGGGACAGCACCCAGTCCTCTGCCCTCCTTTGGGGTGTCCTGTCATCCTCCCCGCCCCTGCGCTGGCGTGTTTACTGCAGCAGCCAGAGACCACCTCACGCCCGCGCTCGCCGCGGTTCAGTGGCACCTCTCTCCTCCAGTAAACCGCTTGTGTTCCATCTGGTGAGCGCTTGCTCCGAAGACATTTCCCTGTCAATCTCTGCCGCCACATTAAAAATCTGTCACTGCGATTGCATCGCCGCCTGGCTCCTGAGATGTCTGACTGCTTTATTGCTCTCCTCATTTTTTCTCTTGCCTGCTACAGCCGAGAAGCAGAAATAAAGGTTTGTTGTTGAGACATGGCCGGGAGGGAAGTAGGAGGCACACATCTGTCAAGGCATTACCTTTCTTCAACCAGGGATTAAGGTGTTTTACGGCGCTCGCTACTGAGCAGTCACACTGAATAAATTTTCTCGGTAGAACATAAAAATGAACTCATACATTTTGAACCAAGCTTCCTTCTTCTGAGCCAACCCCGATCATTATGCAGCGGTGGCACCCGCGTTCCAGGGACCGCAAGTCAGGAAGTTTCTTCCGGCCCACTCCACCTCCCGCCAAAGCTGCATTATTTAAATGCCAGCCAAGGGGAGGGTGGCATCCAGACAGAGGGGCACTGGCTGTGAATTCTCAGGCGGGCTGGCTGTGTGTGAGAGAAGAGGAAGATCTAGAAGCAACATGGCCTAAGTGGCCGTTTATTCTTCCTTCCAGCTGGCCCCTCCTTCCTGGTCTTCGGGTCCACGTATGTGACACTGTCTACTCCATGGGATATCTGCCCATTTTTCCTTCATCCCCAAATCTTGCCCATGAGACGTCTAGATGTCCACACAGGACATGGCCACTGTCATGCTGCAGGCATCGTCTTTGCACTGTGAACTTGGTACACGACGTGGCCATGGAAGGCTCCCACGTTCCATCATGATATCTCCCTTGGCAGGTAAGGACACGCTGAGGCTCCACAACCAGTGGATGTAGCTGGAACTTGAAGTCCAGCCCCTTGCACCCAAGGTACAGGAAGGAGAAGTGGTCAAAGGGTGAGAAGTGATTCTGGGCCCTGCAGTGGCTGGCAAAGGAGCAAAGGTCTGTAGGAGCACTAGTGTCTTAGACCTTCCATCCTACACACTGCAATGGCCCCACCCATGGGGCAGTGGCTTTGTGAAGACACAGGATTCATATCTCAGGTTTGAGGCTCCTCTATTCTCCTTTCTGCTGCCTGCTCCATCCTTGCCCTGAATCACTCCCTGAAGAGCACTGCACACTCTGGAAAATGGCCCTCCCTGAGCTGCATTGTGCACCATCTGTTTGCACATTAGCCCCCAACCCCAGCCAGTCTCTGGGGAGCCCCACCCACCTGGGAGCCCCACCCTCATCACTGTGGAGAGAGCTCCTACCTCCTTCAGCAGAGGGATCCTGCTGTTCACCACTGCAGAGCTTCCCTCTCAGAAACTCCAGCTGCAAGGAGCAGTTTGCTTCAAATCTTTACAATTGATTTTCAGGCATCTAGCTTCAGCCTTCTCTCTGTGGATATCAAGTTTTCCCAGCATCATTTGTTAAAGAGGCTGTTTTTTCTCCACAATGCATGCTGGACTTTTTACTCAAGAGTCAACTGGCTGTAATCATATAGGCTTGTTTCCATGTCCTCTGTTCCACTCAGGTCTGTATGTCTATTTATGACCACACCATGCTGTTTTTGTAACTATGGTTTTGTAGGTTATTTTTAAATCAGATATTGATCTTTTTGCTCAGTCAGTCTTGTACTGCCTACTGCTCATTTGCACTTCTCTTGAGAAGTGTTGACTTATTTATTTGTCAATTAGATCGATCCCATTATAGCATGTCTCTGATTTATAAATATTCCAGGTGCAAACTTTCACAGGTCCCAACAGACCTCGCACTATATGGATGGGAACAAGTCTTGGAAGTAGCTTGAGAATCTGCTGGGTTCTGGCACAGCTGTGTGTTCACTGCACACAGGGCCGGTGCATAGCAGTACAGTGCCCGGTCAGATCCCGGGATGTCTGGAAGCAAGAAAACCAGTGGTGATATGGAAGATTCATTATTTATTCTTTACATTAAATATTTGTGTCAAAGGTGTGTGACACTCATTTTGTCAGACTTACAAAAGAATCCGACTTAGGAACATTCTTCTAGAACGGGGCTTGTTTGTAAGTCAGGGACTTGCTGTATTTGTTTTTATCATTACGTTCTCTGAGATTTTATATATTCTGTCAGAAGAGTAGCTGACAAAGACTTCTTCCTGCTCTGTAGACTGTCTCTCCACTCTGCTGTTTCATGTATCTTGCAAATGGTATGACAGTCAGTGTAACCCCTTTTCTGGTTCTTGCCATTATTTCTGTGCTCTCAGAGTCTATTCAGGAAGCTTTTGCCACACCCGCGACATCAAGTCCTTCCCCAGTCTTTTCTCCAGTGCTTTCAAAGTTCCTCATAGTTCACTGTTGTTAGTCAGTAGGAAAATGTGAGTCAAAATGACTCTCAGAGTCCATTTCACCCCAGTAAGAACAGCTGTCATCAAGAAAACAAGAATAAATGAACATTCCCAATAAATGTTGGCTAGAGTGCAGAGAGGTGGAAGGAAGCCTGCTGCACTGCTGGCGGGACTGTCGGTCAGTAGGTCACTGTGGAATCAGTGTGGCAGTTCCTCAAAAGACTAACAGTAGAACTACAGTTTGACCTGCCTATGCCTCTCGGTAATAATTTAAGGCAGTATGCTTATGCTTCTGACAGCACAATTCATAATAGGCCATGGAACCAGCCAAGGGGCCCATCATCAGACCGACAGATAAAGAAAATACATTTTGCACACATAGTGGAGTAGTATTCAACCATAAAGAAGAATTAATCATGTGCTTTGTACGGTAATGGATGGAACAATAGGTAACCATGTTGGGTAAAGGAAGCCAGACAGAGAAATTCAAATCTCATGTTTTCCCTCACATGTGGAATCATAAAGACAAGAGATAAAGATGACATGGAAGTAGGAACGGGACTATTACAGAAGAAGAAAGGAATGGGGAAAGAGCAAGGGGCAGGACAAGGGGACAGGGAAGGCAGAAATCATCAAAGTGCACTGTGTGTATCTGAATATTCCAAATCATTAATACAGAGTCTGTCAAAAATGTAGGCATCAAGAAAAGAAAAGCTAGCATAAATATTTTAATACTTAATTTGTTGAGACATCAGGAGATGAATATGGGTGACCACTGGTCTCTGCAATCGTGAGAGGTGCTCAATGCTGCCGGGCATTTAGTAATGCAGTGAGCTACTCAAGTGTGGTACATCTCTAGCAGACTCTGTATGTGCTAAGAGAGAAAAGGAAAGTTGTTTCTCCAGAGGCCTCATCAGGTTAGCAGTGCTAGGAAAAGGGCGAAGCAGAAACAAAGCTCACAGTCTGGGGTCACCTGGGGCCAGAGATGGAAGCTGGAGGCTGGTGCTAATGTCCTGTGTTCTTCAACAGGAACCCTTGAAGCTCACAGTGGAACAGCCTCCGTTCCCTGTGAACTCATAGAGGGCCCCACAGGCACCACTTGGATATCCCCAACCCACGCTGGAGTCTGACACACAGTTGCCCAGAGACCAGAAGTTGGCTCCACTGCAGGAATGCCACTTCTTGGCCAGCCTGGTTCCCAAGTTTCTCTTTACCGATCCAGAACAGCAGTCCAACTCCTGTAGGCTTCCGGCATCTCTTCCTGTACTTGCAAGTCTGCTAATGTCCACAGCCATTAAGTCACACCAGGAAGCTCCTGGTTCATTCCAAATTTCTGCCAACCCTCTCCTTACACCCCCTCAGTTTCTCCCACTAGCTCCTGCAGTAGAACACTGATTTGCTTAGGACATGGCTGGGGTCACCACTGGATTAACTTGGAGATCAAAAAATAGGAACTTGCTTTGGAAGCAACCAATAAATAATGATTATGTAAAACATCACTGAGAAGTACTCTCTTTTTTTCTTAATTTTTTTCCTTTGAGACAGGGTCTTGCTTTTATAGCTCAGGCTGGCCCTGAGCTCACTATGTACCCCAGGCAAGCGTTGAACTCACAACAATCCCCCTGCCTCTGCCTCTGAAGTTCTGGGATTACAGGTGTGAGCCAACACACCCAGCACTGTGGTGTGTGGTACTGTTTGCAGATGAGCATGAGCCACCAGCCCAACATTGTGGTATATGGTTACTGAGGATCAAACTGGGGACCTTGTGTTTACAAGGCAGATGCCAGAACCACTGAGCTAAATCTCCAGCCCTGGGAAGTACTCTTAGGGAGAAGTTTTTGGCTGATAAAGGTGGGGAGATGAGGATGAGGGTGAGGGAGAGAAATCCAGGGGAAGGGGAAGACAAGGCCAAACAGCTCAACCTTCAGTAGGCTGCAGATTCTACACAGTTCTGGAATGGTTTTTGCTGCTCCTGTGGTAAGCAGTAAGGAGAGGGGCTGCTGCTTCCCCATGCATTTGGTTTCCCTCAACCCAGTTGATCCACTGCCCCTGTCTGCTTGGAGGAAGGGACATGACTCTGAAAAGCTTACTCAGAATGTATAAAACTAGAGGGAAAACATTATGATAAAAGATAGAAATCATGTTTGCTATGATTTCATCACAGGGAAGGTCTTGTTTCTAAGGAAGGCATAAAAAGAAGAACCCACAAAGGAAATGTTCCTGTATTTGAGAGTGTGAAAATTATGAATTTTTCCCTCATCACAATATTTGCAATGTACACAAAACCATGACCCCCACCAGTGTGTCAGATGCAGGCACAAGTAAGTCCACGCAAAAAGTTCTTCTGTGAACAAAAAAGTTAACAAAGGAAATGAATAGGAAACTCACAAAGAGAAAAAAACACTACACTTACTATGGATACAGGAGGATTTTAATTCTTACCAACAAAAAAAGTGATTCAAATTAAAACTGCAGTGACATTACAATCCACCTATCAGATTGGAGAGTGCCATAATATTCCAAAGAGTTACTGAGGGTTCAGAGGGCAGATCTTCTCATATAAGGACTTAAATTTTCTTAGTCTTTCTAAAGAGCAATTCAGCAATTGATTATCAAAATTAACAACTAGCCAGCTTTGGGTTTTATCCTATACATATTTTTATACCTATATAGGAGGTATCTAAAAATATGTATGTGAAATCTTTGAGTAAAGGTCTGAAAACAAACACAATGCTCACCTACACAGAAGTTAGTAGTATAATAAATTGCTAGACAAGAGCACTCTGTGGTCACAAAAAAAATGAGGTTGCCCAAAAAGTACGGACAGAATGGCCGACCATGAAGAGTGAACTGGAGAGAAAAGCAAGAGGTAGAACAGTGTTATCAAATAAAAGGATCAAGAAATGCACACTATTCAAAGTGTGGGAGAATTTGTGAAATGATGGATAAAAAATCACTCTGGTCAACTCAAAAGCAAAAGAGGGTTTCCTCTCTACATTTGTTTATTTATCTAGTGATACATAAGTCCTATTTTCAAAGCAATCTGAGTGTGCTTTTCTTTGAGTGCTACTCTCCTCAGCCATGGGGACCACAGTAAAGATTGGTGGGCTCAGGACTTCCTGGTCCAGACTGAGCCAGCTCTGAACTGAAAGGCACCTGGCCATGCTCTCGTCTTTCGGACGCTCAAGCACTGAGCAAATGTCCCATGAGCCTTTGCGATGGCCCACTCAGGCTCCTTCTGATCATCTAAACAGCCAGGGGGGCTAGACCATGTGACTGTTCTTGGCTGACCCCTGAGGCAGTAATCTTCCAGGTTCAGCTTTGTCCAAAAACGTCTGAACCTCCTCTTGATCCCAAGGATTCACTAACCAGGAAATGTTGACCCCCTGCCCCACTCAGTTTTCTGAAACCCCTTGAGTCTAGCTTGATGCACCAAGTAACACCATTTGGCCAAGAGCAGCCCTCTAGTCTGTAAGTGTAGTGAGTCACCTGGGTGCACAGCCATGCGCAATTCATTTCACTTCTCTAAAAGGGAGCAAAAAGAAAAGCTGCGAAACTTCGACCACCCATTACTGACCACTGTGGTAGCTTCGTATTTTATCACGGAGTACAGACCACGTGGACCCAGTAACTCCTCATGTTCACTGTACGGATGCAGACTGAGTCTCAGTTGGCAGGTGGCGAGGATGGTGATAGCATGTGGGTTTTCAGTCAGTCCTTTGGTGACACCCAACTTGTTCTCCTCAGACAGTGGAGTAAGCAGGGGACTGTGAGGAACCAAGCTGCTGAGAACCTGGTCTTCCACCCTAGAACTGAGCAGCTGAAGCAATGATGTCACTCTGTGGCCCCTCTTTCACTCACGGACACCCTGGGGAGCTACTCTGAGGAGTAAAGGAGACACCTCTGAAGTGCCCCAGCACCGCACCTGGCATATGATAAGTGTTTATCTCACCCTGGTAGGCACCATCTCCTGCCCTCCTGAGAGCGGCTTGCTTTGACTCCCCCACCCCTGGAGCGCACTTATGTGGACTTGCGGTGCTGGTCCCCTTTCTCAGTATCCCCCACCCAACTCAAAATTTTGTTTTGTTTGTCCAATTTTTTCTTTGCAACCATTTCATAAACCTGGTTTCAGAATCCAAAATCCTGTCAACATGAGAACATTAGTCTGCAATTCCCATAAGGACGGGTAATGTGATTTATAGATGCGTTTTCTTTAGCTTAACAATATCACGTTCACATTTCGGCCTCCACGGCCTTCATCACCCTGCCAAACTCTGGAGTTTTATTGTTGCATCAAATAAACTGTGGTTATAAATCATCCCCAGACATCAGCCTAATTATTTAGAAGGAGTGGGAGCCTGTTGGATGCAGAGGTCCGGACACACACAAGTTTCTGAGGGCAAGCTGCTTTGGGCTGTGCCCTGAGAGCCAAGGCAGCTCTGGTGAAAGGGCTTTCTGCAAACTCCAACTCCTGGGACTGCTATGTGCCACCACTCTTCCTCCAAAATGTCCCAAATCATTCTGGCTCTGGGATTCAACTAGGTCACTGCCACAGGTCCCTGACTATCCTGCAGGAAAAGTTTGCTTCCCCCAGATTTTTTTTGACAAATGTGGATGGACAAACACAGTAAACTTCGAGGCTGTTTACTGACCCCGGAGCAGTGACACTGGGGCTTCCTCAGCCAGTAAAGAGCAGACAGTGGGCTGCAGAGTGAGCTCCTCACCTGACGACTACAACCTCTGGTCCTGTGGGCGCCACAGTGCAACAGGGCTGCCGGGGATGACACACATGAGCCTTGAATCTGCAGACCTGCTGTGGAGAACAGTCTCTGGGAAATCCAGCTAGCCAGGGGTACTTCCGGGGCAAGGCTCAGCCATGCTCCCAGGAAGCCAGCTTCGCAGACCATGTTTCCCTCCCTTCCTTTTCTCTTCCTCACCACCGTCAGCCTTGGATGCATCCTCAATTTCCCACCTGCCTCTCTGCTTCTCATTTCGCCTCGCTCTGCCGGATGTGCTTTTTCTAATTCAATAATGTAAAATATTGACTTCTTCACCCAGGCCTCTCTCAGGAGCTGCTTTAAGGGAAACCTGTGCTTAAAATCCATGCTCAACACAATGGTGCAGTGTTCCTTGTGGTCTCTCACAGGGACAACCCTGAGCCCAGGCCAGGCTGAGCAGCGGGCCCCAGGCCACACTGTCTACCCCTACCCTTCCTCCTCTCCCGGGCCCCAGTGGCTTTTGCTCAGCCTCAGCCTCATTGTCCCCTGCCCCCAGCATGACCAGATGTGCAGGTGGCTGCCCCAAGCTCCCCAGTCACCTGGGTGGGTGTTGTTCAGCCAGTTGACACCGTGGCTTGTGGTTTGCCCTGCCGGAGCTTCAGTCAACATGGAGCACTAATGAGGCCAGTATCACTCATCAAAACTATGTCTCTGAAGGGCCTTAAAATGTACAGTCCCCCGGCAGGGGAGGAGAGGAAATAAGGACATATTTGTCTACCGTTTTTTTGTGAGATTGTTTTAGTCCCACCTCCTCATATTAAAAATAATAATAAAATCCAAACTAAACAGAAACAGATCCCTGTGAATAAGTAACAAAGTTATTTGACAAGCAGAACCCTGTGAAAGGAGAGAAAGAAGTGACTCAAGAATGGAAGGTCTGTTGACTGACTCATCAATAGGAGAAATAGCTACTGTGCTACAGCCCCTGGGAAGCTCAGGTGTGGAAACAAGTGTGAACGTGACTAAATTGGAGGGGTTACGAAGGTGTAAGGGGTTGGCATCAAAGTGTTACCAAAATGCAACAAATGTGAAGGGAACCCTTGAGAGGAGGGACAGAGATAACCAGTCATAGATGAGTGTCTGGGAGGACCCAAGCTGTACAACTGCCCAACATGCAAAGGAAAGGAAGCTAACGGTTTTGAGTTCAGTCAGAGACACTCAGAGTTCAGTCAATAATACTCACAGTTCAGTCAGGGATGATCAGAGCTCAGTTAGAGACAGAGTTTAATTGAAGATACCCAGCATTTATTTGGCTTTATCCAACTGCAGCCACAAATATTCTGAATTCAAGAAAGATGCCTAAATTTAGCTAGACACCAAAAAATTCAGTCAGAGACACCATTCAGTCAGAGAATGCAGAATTTAAAGATTCTCATTTCAGGCTCCACCTTTACTGTTCTAATGAAGAATCTGTTTTATTTTTCTTTTTAAGAAGCCAAAGTATAACAGCATTGGTCATTTCTCTTCATATAAAACACTCTCTACTTTTTCCCTGTATGGGGAAACCTCAGAAGTCTCCTTCCATAATCAGGAAAAATGAGTTCCAGGTAACCCATTCCTGCCACTGGCAGAGTGAAGGGCTCATTCAAAGGCTTCTCACTTATACTGGGACCTTCTGAGTGCTTGGGTAGAGGAAGGAGCATGGGTTCTGGACTCTGACTGTCTGAGTTAGAACCCAACTCTAAAGCCTGCAATTTCTCTGAATTTGGGGAAATCACAAAATGTGTGCAGTATGAAGAAAGAAATACTTCCTCTGCAGGACTGCTCTGAGGGTGACGTGTGAGAACATACATGAGTTATTGGTGTTCACTGGGTCCTCAAGAAGTAGGAATCCTTTCTCCTCTAAATACCACATGGGAAGGGCCCTGGCAGCTGTGTGGGACGTTCATGGAAATGCAGGATGCAGGCTGAGTGCAAGGGAAAGGAAGGGATGGAAGGAAGGGGAAAGAAAAAAAGGGAGGGAAAAAAGAAGGAGAAAGGATGGAATGATGGAAAGAAAGGAGGAAGAAAGTAAGGAAGGGAGGAATAGAGGGAAGGAAAAAGAGAAGAAAGGCAGAAGGAGTAAAGAAAGAAGAGACAGGAAGGAAGAAAGGGAAGAAGGAAGGAAGCAAGGAGGGAAGGAAGGAAGGAAGGAAAGCAGGCAGGCAGGCAGAGGATTTCCATCTGGTGTTCAAGTTCAGGACAATCCAGCCTCCCAGTTTGCACTAGACAGCTGCTTCACTTGTTGCACACCAGTGAGTCTGAGGAAAGTTCTAACCAGCCCTTGGAGACGCCCACCCCTGGGTAGGGACCAACTCTTGGGATTCAGCAGGGAGGACCTGTAACCGTTAGCCAACAGCAGGGGTTGAGCCATGGCCTCCCATCTGCCTCTGGGAGCTCCAAGTTCTTTAGGAATCACTGCACTGGGCTGAGGAGGAGCCTAGAAAGTTTCTCCTGTCCCCTCTGCCTTCTTTCCTTGACAACCTCAGCCGGAGGGATGGTGTGTGGCCAGCACAAGAGAGGAGGCAGCTCCTTGCATCTGGACACAGGAGTCTCAGGCCTGTGTCCTGCCCTGCTTCTGGGACACAAGTTCTGTTCATCTTGGGAGGCTTTGAGGGAGCAAGATTCAAGAGAATGACAAATGCATTGTCTCTGACCTTGAGGGGATTCTGGCCTACACCTGTTTGTTGAGCTTTCCTCATTCACACAAAATTCATGATAGATTTGTCCACAGGGTAGGTATCCGCTGAGCGCCTCTGCCTCCCAAGCCCAGGTCCAGTCAGTGTGTGCCCAGGGAAGCCATGGTGACCTTATTCATGCAAAGAAGCCCCACAAAGCATGTGCATGAACAACAGAGACACCATTTGCAAAGGGTGGTGCCATATTTCTAATCGATTTAAAATTATAAACCACTTCCAAGTTTTTTAACTATGACATTAATCATGCATGGGATTCAATAGGTAACCAAGGGTTTTCTGGGAGGGAGATGGAGGCAGGAGTAGAAAGCAGCCCTCCTGCTCCCAGGTGGGGGGCGGGGCTGGTGGCTGCAAGTGCTTTGGATCTCTCATGCTGAAAAAGGAAGTGGAGGTCAGGCCACAGCCTTGCATTCTCTGCACTAAGGAAGCTGCTCATGAGTCTGGCCAGAGATGCTCACAGGGAACTGTCCCTTCCACATGACTCCTCTTTGTAGGAGACAGGGCTGTGCAATGTAGAAGGCTAAGAGCAACGTTCCCGGCGTCCACTTGCTAAATGCCAGCCACCGTCCTCTCCCAGCTCTGATGATGGGAAATGTCCACAGGCCCTGCCCTCTGTCCCCAGGGGTCAAAATCTTCCCAGTTTGAAAACAAAGCTGTGTGAATGGAGAGGCAGCCAACGACCTTGCAGAGAATGAGACCACAGAAGTAAATGGGGGCCATGGCTCCCATGCCTGCACATAGTAGGTTTTCAGTAAACAAGTGCTGGGCCTCTGCCTTAAAAACAGATGGCAGAGAGCTCGTGGTGTCAGATGTTCTACACTGGGCAAGGCCAAGGCCTTGTCAGGCCATCGTCCCTTGGGCTGGGCATCCACAGTGGGCAGCACCCTGGGGGCCAGACCATGCTGGGTGGCTGTTTATCTGTGTGCCCAGGGCTGCCTGCTGGGCGTATTAGAGGCCATGAAATAATGATGAGGCCTAGGAGGGGTAATTAAAAGCCACGGTGACATTGATCTGCTGAGATTTCTGAGGAGCCCAGAGCACACGGGGCTTCTCTCCATCTTACCTCATGCAGACCCAGCCTGATTGGCCCCCTGGGCATTGCTGGGGCCATAGAACCTCACCTGTGGCCGGGAGACTCCCAGGGCAGCAGCCAGGCTGGCTTCAGAGGCTGTGCAGCAAAACAAGTGGCCTGGGCCTGGAAGCAGCCCAGCTGTCATGCTCGGCCCTGGAAAGGGCACATGTTAAAGACACAGAGCCCCAGCCCTGTCTCCAAGGCCCAGGGATTCACCAGGCATAGAACTTAAAATGCCACCATGCCACCCACTTGGCACCTTCATAGCCATGTTTACCTACAAGAAAGACTGTACTCTAGAAAGAAGGCCACACTCATTTCCTGACTGTCTCTCCTGACCTGGGAACTATGTGTATTTAAAAAAAAAAAATCAGCTCCTATTGTGTTCTTACAGTAAGTCTTTGCAAAGGTGGACATTTGATTAGTATAATGTTTATTTTCTCTCAGTTATTGCTACTGACCAATTATTTGCTTTTTATTGTTGTTTTGGCTTTAGTTTTTAAAAGAGTATGATGGTAAAATCAGTACAATTTAAGATTCAGATAGGATTGAGTCTCAGGTTTGGTTCTGCCATTTGCCATCATGGTGATGCTGATAAATCCTTTGCACCGATTGTGTCTTCCTGCTCCTGTTGGTAAAAGAGGAGTAAATAATGAGAGCACCAGGCTGGAAAGAGTCCAGTGGAAGGAAATCTGCAAAATGATGACTGTAGGTGCTGTCAGTTAGATATCTAGGATGCCGTAAGTCAGACTCCTATTCTGAAAGCACCCTGTGACCAAGTGGTCCGGGGATGTTGCCAGCCAGAGGCTGCTTCACAGGGGTGAAAGTGCACACTGTGAACCCCTTGAGTTGTGTTTGCACATGACCATTCCAAGCCCTCCTCTCTTATATGTCACCTCTGCCTCCCAGGTGCTAGAATCAGACCATAGAAAGCGGGCACCCTGCCTACTAGACTCCGATCGCCTTCCTTCCTGCTACCCCTGAACTGGCACCTACTGTACCACTTACCTCATCACAGCGCCTGGTCTTCCCCTGTGATGAGCAGCCTGTTTTGCCCTCTGCCTCTGACACATGGGGGGAGGGGAGCTGCACCTCTGATCTTCACACTGTACAGGATGTCGCAGCCTTATCAGATAGGAGGGAGAAGGTTTCTCGGGGCCTTGATAAAATAGCCAATCTCCCACACGAGTAGGGCACCTGGGTTAAGATCGGCCGGCTGAGCATGAAGCGCTGCTTCCTTCTTTCTCAGGAGCCACCTCAGCAGAGGAAAGCTAAATGATGCTTGCAGTTGTTGAGAAAGTTCTGAGTTAAAAACTGAGAGACTACCACCTTCCTGGTGCAGAAGCTGAGTGAGTAGGGAGGAGACCACTGCCTCTCCCCAGATAGAGGGCGTAACATGGCCCAGACTTGGCTGAGAAAGACTCGGAGGAATGCAAGTAGCCAAGGGCTGGTGCCCAGATACAGATGTGTCTCCTAATTCAGTACTGGTGAAATGTGACCATGGAAAAGGCTCTTGCAGGTCACAGCGATCCTAGGTCACAAGGCTGGGTCACTTGCGGTGTCTCAAACCATGTGCAGATGTTTTGATTCAGCCCAACCAGCCACAGGGGGAGGAGGTTAGGTGACACACCCAGGAGAGCATCGCCCCAAATCAGATCCAGTGGGGCTGCCAGCTGTCCTTACACCCTGCTCTGCTCTGAGTGATCTCTGCCTTGCAAACAACATCCAGCTTATAAACCAAAACTGTGCTCGTTCCTTGGTTGCTATATGTTCTAGCTGTCCAAGGACGAGAACAAGACCTTGTCTTGTCACCAGCCACAAACCAGCCCCTTCTCTTGTAGTCATGATTCCAAACAAGACTTGCAACCCTTAAGCCACTGCCATCATTACCCTGGTGGCAAAACCTAGCTGGGCCTGACATTGCTCAAACGAGATCATCAGTAACCCTTTCCTTTCCTCCCTAGTGTGAATCTGCTGCCTTATGCTGGGTGCTGCCCCACACACTACCCCAGGTCTTGGTGGCTCCCTCTAATTGCTGTGGCCTCAGCAGGTCCTCACGCATGTTCAGTGCCTCCCTAGGCCCAGGCTCCCACATCCTGCTCTAAGCACAGACCCTGCACTCCAAAGAGGTGCAAGTCAGGCACCTGACTGCTGAGTTAAAAACTGAGAGTCAGGCTTCTCTTGGTGGTCTCATACAGTGCACAGTGATGTCACATATCTTCCTAAAATATGATAAATTCTGATTACTGAAATGCCTCAGCCCTGAAGTTCCCAAAAAGGAAAAAGGGTCACTTTGAGCGGTGGCAGCTGTGAGGTGGAAGTAATGGCTCGCTCTCCGGACTCTGGCTTATGCAGCTGACGTCAGGACACCTGCAGCCACTTTGGAGCTGATGGGGCTCAGAGGCCATGTTTCAGAAGAGGCGCCAACGGCTTCTGCTGCCACTGCCCTGTGACTGATGTGGGTTTCTGCTCCCCGGGTGGCTCATAACAAAGGGACCTTGAGAGGGTCCAAGTTCTCGGATCCCTTTCTTAGTCATTTTCAGACACGAGGCAAAGAAGACACGAAACTTGCACCTCTTTGGAGTGCAGGGTCTGTGCTTAGAGCAGGATGTGGCCCCTGGGAGCCTGGGCCTAGGGAGGCACTGAGCGCGCGTGAGGACCTGCTGAGGCCACAGCAATTAGCGGGAGCCACCAAGACCTTTTCCATTGTAATTGGCTGTCCCTGACCTGCTGCTCCAGGGGACTCCTAGGCCTCCCAGGGATGTCGCCACCCACAGAGGAGTGCAGCCTGACCAGGAGAGCGGTGTAAATAGGATGGCATTTGGCCTCCAAAGGGCTCAGGGCAATGATGCAAGAAGTGTCTGCCTGCGCCAGGTGCAAGGCAGGCCCCGTGAAGTCAGTTTTCAGTGCCCAGACTCACTGGCTGCCCTCCCGAATCCACCTCTCACTGGCTTCAGGCCTCTCCAGCTGTCTCCTCCCTCCATCTCTCCTCGTGAGCTTGAGGTTTGGTCCCCCTTGTCTCTCTCAGGCTGTGGGGCTGGGCCACAGCCCAGGGCATTCAGTTGCCTTCCAAGCATACAACTCAAGTGGCTACAAGGGCCTCCAGACCCAAGTATTCCACAGAGCCCCAGAGCCCCTCCAAAGAGACCAGAGTCCCAGAGTACAAGGCAATCCCCACTTCCTGGTGGCTTCCCATTCTATTTCAATCATGGATATCCTCTCATGAGATATTTGTGGACCATCCATTAGCAGTTAGAGTAACAAACAAGATAGTTTCATGCCAGGGGTGGACAGGGCAAGGCAGTAGAGAAAGAAATCAGTGAAAACTGGAATTTCAGAAGGTAATATATGCTGGGAAGAAAAATAAAAACAATCAGAAAATGCTGGTGGCAAGAGAACAACATTAGGGACAGATTCACACCCACAAGGGACTATGAAATGGGAGTGGGGCACTGAGGGAAGAGTGATCCTCGGCAAAAAGGATCACTTCACAAAGGAAGCAGAAAGTGCAAAGGCCCTGCAGCAGACAGATACCAGCTACGTACATTTAAAGATTAACAAGGAACACATAGGATTATAAAATAAAGGGTCAGAGAAACTTAAATTTCTCTCATCTAATCTTGGCAAACGAGGAAAGCGTGGCCTAGAAACTATTTCCTCAATATCACAGAACTTTTAAATTAGTTACTAAGCTTCGATATGAACTCAAACTTCCAAAGAACCAACTATCTTTCATGATGCCCAGGTAGTCAGGGCTGGGGAACTGTTGGGGCAGCTGATGGGTAAGTACCAATTAGCTATTAAAATCCTATCCGGGCTGAGAATTTAGCTCAGTGGTTCCAGCGCCTGCCTTGTAAGTACAAGGTCCCTACTTCAATCTCTAGTAACCACATACAACAATGCTGGGTGTAGTGACTCACACCCACCAGCAATCAGTACCACATCCACAGAGCTGGGTATGGTGGCTCATGCCTATAATCCCAGTGCTCAGGAGGCAGGAGGACTGCTATGAGTTTGAGGCTCACTTGCGCTACATAGTGAGCTCAGGGCCAGCCTGAACTACAAAGCGAGACTGTGTCTCAAAAAAAAAAAAAAAAAAACCTCCTATCTGGCAAGAGTGGTGTGGGAGACATAGCCCATGTCCTGATTCTCAGGGACAGGCATGAATATTCAGGCCCTGCTGCACAGCGGGCTGGAAGCTGAAGTCTGAACTCTCACACTCTGATCTCTCATAAGGGAGAAACTGAGGCTCAGAGAGTTACAGCATCTTGTCTGAGGGCCAAAGTGCAGAAACAGCAAAGTCCACACTCAAATCCTTTCCATTTTTCACCTCACACACCACAAGTGTACAAGTGTCAAGGAGAATGAAGAAAGCAGAGACCAGGAATCAGTATCACCGCTACCCACTTACTAGGCTGCTCAGATTTATAAGTAACTGCCAATAACATTTACTGACAAAACCCCATTTTCCACCCAGATAAAAGTTATTATTTTAACCTCCCACCTGCTTCATTTTTTAAGAAGTGTGAAATGTGCTTGTGAAAGAGTAATTACATATTTATATCACATGAGTGGGAAGCAGGACCATCAATGAATCATCTCCTCTCTACAAGTCTCACACCAGCCCAACCTGAAGGCTGGCACAGTCGGCGGGCCGGGGCCTCGTGTCCCTCAGTCACACCAGGATCTTAGCTCACGTTCCTCCGCATTCACAAGGAGCCTCCCAGGGCCTCAGCGGCAGGAAGCTCATTCATCAGTTTATCCCTAATTCCTTGCCTCCTTCCCTCTCTTCCTCCTTAAACAAATGTTCTGTGTCTCTATTGGGTCTCAAGCCCCAAACCCATTGTAGAGCCCCAAACCCAGAGACCCAGCCTTGTACTTCCTTGAATCCAGTTTGAAGTAACAGTGAACCTCTTCCCCACTGTGAGATCCTCAAGTTCCCTCCCGGCTCTCAGGACTCCAAGGATCCCAGACTTCAGCCTGAAAGGAGCCGGGACATTTTGCAGGAGCACATGAGGACCAGAGTCCTCAGGACAGCAGTGGCTGGCAGAGGCGGGACCCAGGCTTGCTACTCGGCTCGGGCGGAGCAAGATGGAGGAGCCAGTGCCAAACAGCAGTGTCTGTCGGACGGATGAAGAAAGGGCACACACGCTGCCCTTTACGTGGAAATGCCGATTATTTGAGACTCTGAAACCCACAGTGAGTCACATCCTCTACTAGGAAAGCCCCCACCCCAGGGCCTCTCTGGGTTCGGCCAGAACACTGGAAACAGACAGGGGCCCAGAGCCATAACCACACTGCGAGGATTTCTGTTCTGATCGTGAGAGGCCCTAACGGACCTTGATGATCTATCCCGACTCTCGGGCTTTGTAAAGAATGAAACCAAGCTTCCCCAGGGTCCGCCGCTACAGAGGTCTGGCTAACAAGTGATACTAGCCTGTGTGCAAGACCAGAAGAAGGGTGATTTCCATCCCTTGTGTCCAATTAGACTAGAGGCTTTAGGCAAATGACCTATGCTTGACAAACCCAGTCTCATCGTGCAAGAATAAAGAGCTATTGCCAGCTCCACCCGGTGCTTCACTAAAGGTGGCTCAGAGTACAGACAAGCACCTCATCCTCTCTCCCATGTTATAAATGGTAAACATGATAAATCAGCCTGAGTTTCCAAAGACACCATAGCACCTAGTCTATCTGTGCATGAGTATCCATAATACGTGGACCTCAGCACGCGGTATGATATATGCCAGTCAGTGCAATTTGATTTAAAATGGGTCCTGAAGTATTATTTTAGCATTCGTAGGTTTCTGATGGCCCTAGAATCAAATTAGTCAGTGGCTACGATTGCCGTGGGGAAAGATAATTTCAGGTGTGATAAGAATTGCAATATCAGTTAGTCCCGGCTTGTTAATGAAACTTCAAAGTTGAAACCAAAGTAGAACTGTGTGGATCGCTCCGGGGAAAAGTCCCATGGTCCCACAGATCTCCGCTCCATCTTTAATGAATGCTTAACCCCCCGACTTCCACACGGGCGTGATGGCCAGTAGTCAATTTTCATTCTAGTTCATGTTATTTTTTTTTCTCTTTTAATCCTGAAAATCTGTAACCATGTCATCAGCTCCTTCTTAATTATACCATATTCTTTACATCTGTCCTGCTAAATAACTCTAATTGAAATAGCACCGGCGTGAATTTTTGTAATGTTCCCCCCAAGACATCCCGAAAGTGACTCACGAGAAAACAGACTGAAGTCACAGCTGGGAGCACGTCAAGGATCATTTCCATTTTTACATGATTAATTTGAATTTAATATCTTAAATCAAAACCTGATTAATTTAAATAAAATTTTGATGGTGCCCTGCTTCTAATATACATTGCAGTAATTAGATTCGGCTTAATGTGATTTTTTTTTTACATAATTAAAAAAAAGGGGAAGTCAAGTGTAACAATGCAATGTTGATACAAATCTGTCTAAATATATATAGGGACTGAGGCTTTGGACCTCAATTGGGGGAGTGAATCTCAGTAATGAAGGGTAGTTAAGTGAGCTGAGGACCAGCGTGGTGGATCTGTGTTCATCTTGTGTCCACAGCAAATGAAATGTCCTAAAATGGGAAGAAAATGCTGTTTTTCTAAGTGGGGGACACTTTTACAGGTCACGGCACCATAAGCGAGCCACAGATGACACGTCATCTCACAGATGCAAAGGTTCACGTCTCTTTCTCTGGACACTGAGGGCCTCTGCGGTGGTTTATATTTTTGGTGAGACCCCAGGCTTCTGCGCGGGCATCTTGGCCCCCAGGTAGAAGTGCGGTCTGGCAGAGCGGGCTTGAGGAAGGTGTGCAGAGCCTGAGCCACTGCCCCAGGAGGGTAAAGCCTCCCAGGGGAGGTGTGCTAGTTCTTCAGGAGAGGTCTCTCACCCTCTGGATTCATGCCTTGCCATGTGATCTCCTTCATACCTGCCTCATCATTGTAGTGCCATCACCATGAGACTGACTCAGACCTTAGTGGGTATTGATAACATTACCTGGAACCTCAGAACCATGAGCTAAGCAAGCACTTTCTGCTTCACAATGTATCCAGCCTCTGGTGTTTTGTGACAATATAAAAAACAGACTAACACAGCCTCCTTTGTCCTTGTGCTCAAGATGGAGCAGTCGGGTGTTGTAGACTCAAGGTTACTGCCCAGGCGGGCAGGGGCAGTATGATGCTGTTTTGCAGGTTTGCTTCTGGAAATGTGTCATGTCCTATGGTCCATCCTAGAGGAGTCTGCTTTGGAAAATATGTCCCTTTTGGGAAAGGAAAATGAATTCGTAAAGTTCAGCAGGATTTTCCCTCAATCAAGACCTCTGTTTACTCTCATTCCAGGGCTTAGGAATAAATAACCTCCGTGTGCAGATGTCATGCTAAGTGAGCATATCCTAGAGACTTTGCCCTTACTATAACTAAGAAGGAACAAGTGGATCCAAAGTACACAGCACTGGGGTTTTGTTGGGGAAGGTTTTTCCCTAAAATCACCCATGGCCTCAATTCACCAAGTGACTCTGGGAGGTTTAGTTTCTTTTCAGGCCAGAATGTCACCAGCTGTGAAAAGGAGCTGGGTATGGTGTTCTAGTTCCGTCTGGTCCTGGCCGTGGGCAGACCAGCCTGAGAGACACACCCTGAGCCAGAGACCTGGGACAAGCCAGGCGCAGGCCGGGGTTCTCAGAGAGTTTGTCTCTTGTGAGGCTTTTCAGGCTTAGTTCACAGTCAAATTCCATAGGAGCTCAAGGCTATTTCCTCTCGAGGCTGAGATGTTCCTCACCAGGCTAGACATTCACAGACTCATGAGAAACTAGGACCAAATTTGGTGAAGGTGTCGCTGGGTTGGAAGATAAAGCAAGTTCCAGAGAAAAAGCTTGGTGTTTTCCTCTCAAACTCCATGGAAAGAAGATCAGGTGGGGTCTGTCTTTCTGTGTTCATGTATGTATCGTAATGTGCCTAACTACACAAATGCACAATATGTATGTTAACTCAATTTGTGAACTAGACTTATTGTAGTGATTGTTTCACAATTTATATGTGTGTCCACTCAAGTTGTCAACTTAATATATACAATACCGTCCAGTGTATCATCTTCCTCTTCTCCTTCTTCTTCCTCTTCCTTCTTCTTCCTCTTCCTCTTCTTCTGTTTTAAGTTTTTTTGAGATAGGGTTTCGCTTTGTGGTTCAGGCTGGCCCTGAGCTCAGCCTCAAACTCACATCACAATCCTCCTGCCCCTGCCTCCCGAGTGCTGGGATTACAGGAGTGAGCCACCACGCCCGGCACTGTGGTATGTGGTACTGGTTGCTGCTGGGCGTGAGTCTCCACGCCCAGTATGGTATGTGGTTACCGGGGAATCGAACCCGGGCCCTTGCACTTGCAAGACAGGCGCCGGAACCACTGAGCTAACTCCCCGGCCAATGTGGTACTGACTTCTGGTAGGCATAAGTCACCACACCTGACATTGTTGTGTGGTTATGGGGGGATCAAACCCAGGCCACTATGCTTGCAAGACAGGCACCAGAGCCACTGAGCTAAATCCCCAGCCCCAGTGTATCTTCTTTCTACCTTTTATTTTTTAATTCACAAACCTCTGGGATATGGCTGAGTAAAAGTTTAGATAGCATTGTGTATCTGTTATGCAGAATAAAGATTTTTTGTAATGACAAAATTTACTACTGTTATCCAAACTGAAATTTACAATTCCCTTCTAATCCATCAAGCATGTTTTAGTTGACCTCTAAATGCACATATAGATTGGTAAAGGCCAGTAAAGAAAAATACTGCTCTCAACCTATAAAATGACTCATGTGACAAAGATTTATTTCCATATTCCTTCTTTCTTCACTTCCTTTTTCCTTCCCTTCTTCACTTCCCTACTCTTCCTTCTTCTTTTCCTCTTTCCTGACCTCTCTCACTTCCTTATTTCCTCATCCATTTCATTGTCCCCCTCTCTCAGAACCTCTTCACCGTCGTGTCCTGCCACTGTCTCTTCCAGGAACATGGCTCCTCACAGGGCTTCACAGCACAGAGAAGTTGCCACAAAGCCTAACTGTGTCCCTAATCAGAGTGCTAGGGCCAGGAGTGACAGCCACGGAATGATCCCCCCAAAATATCTCAGACATGGTGGCCAGCTCCTTTTACTCTAACTGCAGTCATTACCTTTTTCCTCCCAAGTAAAGTGGCTTTCAGTCCCCATTTGTGTGCTGTCACCATGGCCAAGCTGAGGGAGAATCACGTAAGGCAGGGCTGTGCCACGAAACAGAGTGATACTGGAAGTGCAGTGGCATCTGCCAATGTATAGGGAACCAATTGAGACACTAATTGTGAGCCCCAAAAGTCAGAACACCCTCAAGGGTCACTCTCAAACTTCTCTGTGGATCCTGCATCATGGAGTTACTGTAGCTGCCTCCGAGACTGTGAATAAACATTCTGATTATGTTATGCGTCTGCACATCCAGACACCCACGTGTGTCGGGCCCGACACTATCTGCATGTGATTCTGGGTGCTCTTGATAGCCCCTTATCATGTACAGTGTTCCAACCATTTCAGAGACTGGAAGACTGAGGCTCACAGAAAGAGAAGAGTTTGCATACATTCTCACCCTTGCTGGCTCCTAAAGTCAAACGGCTCCATGTGCTGTTCTGTGGCTGGGCGGTGCCCTCTGACTATCTGTGTATAGAACCTGGCCCTGTGCTGGGCCGGGCTGGGTCCCTGTCCCGGATGTGCTGCTGCACCTGCCTCACTGGGCCTCTTCTGAGCACTCCCAGCTGACAGAAGTAAAGAACTTGCAAAAAGGCTTCAAGGAAATCACTGATTTATTATTCATCACAGAGGGTCTCTAACAGGATGACTTTCTAATCTGACAGCCAGGACTTTTAATGACAATCAACAATTTAATTTCTTTCTAAATTTAGATTTTTTTCACTCCTTTTCCTGAACAAGACACCCAGCCAGCTAAAAATAGCTGCACAGTGAACGTTATCAGGGAGAATTTCACCCCTTCAGTGTTTTCTTTTTCTTTTTTTAATGTCAAAACACAGTTAATCAGGAGGGGTTATCTATAATGAATCACCATCCAGCTTAGGAGGAGAAGGGGTTGGGGGCAAACATATCTTTGCCAACAGCTGAAGGAATGATCTTTCAAAGAGGAGCATGAGACCCAGGCTGAAGAGAAAGATTGCAGACCTTCCATAGTTAGCAGCATGAATCGAGACTCTCCAGCTCTGCTCCAACTTTCTTTGTTATTACCAAGCAGCAGGGGTTGGAGTTTGTATGTGCTGTGATTTAAATGGTTAATTGAAAGGAAGCTTGTGGTGAGCTGTTTCTGGGTACAACATTACCGAGACAATCTTATCTGAGTGTACAGAGTTGCTTCCAATTTGTAAATGCTGTATACATTTCTACCAGATAAAACTCTTAAATATCCCAGACCGGAGTAAAACCACCTTGTGATTCCGGAGCCTTCTGCCCGCCCTGTCCCCACTGCCTCCTTCCTCCTCCTGCTGCAATGTTCTTCCCTCCCTTTTCCGGGCTCTGCTGAGAGCTCTCAGACCTGCCCAAAGCCTCAACCTCACGTGAAAGCATTAGGCATAAAGTGGTAAAAAGTAGCAGACCCTTAAAAAGAGGAGAAAACTGAAGTTCAGAGACCAGCGATCAACCCAGGTCTTGCAAAGGGATAGTAACAGTACTGGGACAAGAGCCCAGGCTTTGCCCCTTCCACGCCCATGTCCCTTGGGTTGTATGGAGGTCACCTGGAGTCGTTTCCCAGAGGAAGGCCATGGGGAGATACATGTCCATGTTGGAGAGCTACAACCATACACCTTACGGGCTCTGATGACAACACAAATGTGACTTCTCCTTCCTAGGAATTCCTAGCTTAGTGTTACGGTTTATATCTTGATGTCCCCATGAAGGTTGAAGTCTCACACTAAAGTTTTGAAAGGAGATGAGATCGTGGGGTCTTCTAGATGACTTCCTGTTAAAAGTAGGTTCTGAGTGCAAGTGGTGGGTCCCTGGTGGTGTGACCCAAAAGGATTCATGTCTCCTCCCAGCTTCTGCATTGACTCTCTGGTTGCTTCCCCTGTGCCCTGAGCAGCTCTCTCCCACTATGCCATCCTTCATGGCCAGCCACACAAAGACCCTTCTCCTTTACGCTACAGTTATCTGATACTGTATCTCAAAGATGAGACAGTAACTACTACAGTACTCCTATCTGTTTTGCTTACCAATTTTGCACCACCATGGCTGGACTCTTTCCCAACCCAGTCACTGCACCGTACTGCATGGCTGCTGACATCCTCCAGATTCACAAATGTTCCAGCACCGTTAATATCTAAAGGTAGCATTCTCTCTCTTTCAAGAAGAACTGACCCAGTGAGGTCCCCATGAGAGGTAGTACTGGGGAGCCAACCTTTGACAAGGTAGCATGGCACCATGTACATGCAGGTAAGATGGGGACAGGTGGGTCAGTAAGTACGTACCATCCACTAAGAGAACAGGAAGTGGGGAATGGATAGGCAGTTTCCTTCCAGGGATGCACCTGATAGAAAGAAGTGACCTTTGCTCTCCTAGGCTGATGCTCTGTGTAACAGACACTCCTCCACACAATGCCACATGTCCCCTGCCATGTAGGGGCAGCACAGAAAGCAGAAAGCAGATCCAGAGGAGAGATGGTCAGTCTCCCATGCTGGGCTGGAGAAACTAGGAGACCAGGTCAGGACCATGACAAAGGAATCCGGAGTGAGAAGCTATAGGGGGCTCTGTTGACCACACATGGTGGCTCCCAGTGCTTCTGTGTGAGCAAGGGTTCATCCCTGCCACTGCCTGGCTGTTCAAACTGGAGCCTAAACCTCATTGTCCATGAAATCAGAAAATATAACAGTACCTACGGCTGCACTGGAGCTCCATGCACAGAGTAAGCAGACAGCCCTGAAAAGCAAGTACGGTAATACATTACACTAGGACTTTCAAAAAGATCTTCACACTCTTCCGATTCAAACACAAAACCCAATGGCTAATATATTTCTCTCTTTAGGAAATCAGGTGTGAATTTAAGAGAAATCAACCCCCTCTTGCTCCAGGGTCCTGTCTCTCCTCTCTCTGGGTCTCATTTCCTTGTCTGGAAGGTGCTTGCAGGGCTTTGAGGACCCCGGAAGCTGCTCTCATTGCCTCATTTTCTGGGGAACCTCACCTTTACGGATTCCTCTCTTGCCTGAGATGCTATGAAAATCTCCAGCTTTGTTTCTCTATTATAATAGATGTAAATTAATGTTTTGCCTTTGTTTGCCGCAGTAATCATAGAGGCAAGTGTACACTCCTAACAGCTATCTTATTTTCAATTTGCAGAGCATACTGTGCTTAATCCCATGAGGCAGCCCGTGGCTGTAGATATGAATTTTAAAAGATAATTAGCCCAGTGCAGAAGGTGCTTCCTATGACAGAGAACAGGCGCCGGAGCCTGGTCCGAGGGGTCCTCGGGGGGCCTCCTCAGGTCGCAGATGTGGCCCATGGCTTGTGAATGTTTCCATCGCCTCCGCCGTTGTGCGAACCAGATGATTTGCTCATGAAAATTTAAATCATGTCCATACTAGAAGCCAGGATTTCTTTGGGGGTTGTTATTTGAGGACTCCCACCCTTGCTCCCACCAATATACTTTTCTTATGATATTCATGGCAGGTGACAATGCTGTTTTCTTTTTTTTTTTTTTAATGGTGGTAGAAAGAAGCAACAAGGCTTGTGTTGGTTACTCATCATGTTGGCTGATCAAGTGGCATGTTTTAGAATGAACCACAGATGCCCTGCTTCAGTCACACACTGCCCCAAGACCTCTAATGTCAGCAAGGAGTTGCTGGGCAGAGGGCTAGGGTCTCTGCTGACAGTGTGACTTCCTGACAAATCAACCCCCTCCTGCTCCAGGGTCCTGGAGCTCCCACTGGTGGCTCCCTGCCCCAGAGCCCACTCTGGATGTGCATCACCTGCCTGGCCCTCCGGGTACCTGGCCCTGTGCTGAGCTGAGGTGTGGGGTGCAGGCGGCTGGGTATAACCTCCACTCTCATTTTGCCTGCCTGCCTGGCAGTCAGGACCTGAGATGACAGGAGATGATGGGACCATGACACAGGGGCAGAGTGTGGTGTGTGGGACCCCAGAGGGGGAGCAGGCTCTTTCCCTTTGAGGGCCCAGGAGACCTCCCCAGACGAGACGGCACCATGATGTAGTAGACTGCACAGCTCACGTGGTTCACGCTTTCATGAGTTACTTGTATTCTGAGGAGATCTTCTATACTTTGTTCAGGTAGCTCCCATTTTATATGCTCTGACTTCCCTCCTAGAACATGAAAGCTGTGTGTGTGAGGGGAAGTTATGATAGCTTGTGTTCAGCATGGCAAATACATGCCAGGCATTTTCTTTATTTCATTTGGCAGTCACTGTCGAGTCTCCACCCTGTCCCCAGGGCTTCTGATTTGTACATCCATGAGAGGGGCACAGGGAGGCCCAGTCATACACCGGGACTAGAGGTAGACAATGGCAGGCAAGATTTGTCCCGTTACCCTGATCCTGGAACTCTGTTCTCCGTCATGAAGGTCCCTCCTGCCTTGAGGCAGGGAGCTCAGTGTGTCCATCAGGGAGCCACAACTGAGGGCCAGTCGCAGGAGGGACCTGCGCTTCCCTTGTGACTGTTCAAAGATTGCACCTCGGATACAGACAGATGAACACCATTTTGGTTATTCAGCTCCTATCGGTGTAGGAAAGAAAAAAGAACCTCTTCATGTTATTGAAGGACGTCTCTCCCTTCATCACATAAGCTGGGGGACTTCCCGTCTAGGGAGAGAAATGTCACTTGGTCTTTAGTTCTTGAAGTTCATGTATGCTTGTGTTGTCAAAAAAGCAGTGTGCTTGCATCTGTGCTGTGCATAGGTATCTGCATGTGTGAGTGCATGTATGTCTAGTACATATGCATGTGTCTCACATGTGTATGAGAGAAAACAGAAAGCATCTGAGATCTGAGACAGCCGCTGCAAGGAATGAGTAGGTTTTGAAATCTGTCCTGACTTGTCCCTAGCATCCTTCGTATTATTATCGCGTGGTTGAAGTTGGCCTCCTGAGAGCATTTCTGAATTTTCATCCTTGGTGGTTGCACTGGGTACTTGGTATTCCAGGGATAAACACAGTGAGAGGAACGATTGTCCAAGGCTGTAGAGAAGGGAGGGAGGGGATGGTCCTGGAGCACCCGAGCGTGTTCCTTCCCTCAGCCACATCCGGGAAGGTCAGGCACTGGTGAAGCACACTGCCTAAGAGTAAAACCTGTGGGTGAAATAGGGACCATTTCACACATAAAACTGGAAATACTAATAAGAATTCTCTTGTCCACAACTATATTCTTGTATGCTAAAATATATTTTTAACATTTGGGGAGAAAAACAATGTTTAGAGTTTATGAGAGATTCACAACACTATAGAAACCCTGTCTGTGAATCAAGAGCCGATTAGCAAATTGGACCTCAGTGCCTCAAATTGCGGAGCACCTCTTCTCAGGTGTTGTGAGGACCCTAGAGTTCACCAGGGAAGGAGGCAGACAGAGAACGTGCTACCGACAGTGTGATAAAAGCTCTGCCATCAAGTCCATTTCCTGTCCCAGGTGTTAATTTCTCAAACCATGTTGAGTGCTTTGTATGTCCCCATGTTTCAAAAGAAGAATGAACCTCGGACCCACAGATGAGCTCTGTCAGGTGGAACTCATGTCAAACTGAGTGTAGGCTCTGAAATACCTTCCCAGCAGCATCTTGGTGACAGCGGGCTGGTGTGGAAGGGAGACTCACCACCTGGATGACATCATGCTAGGACCTCTGCCTCACATCCCTGCTCTGAGCAGAGAACCACAGCTGCTCTGAAAAAGTTTCTACAAAGTCTCAGCAGTTGCCCTATGTGATCTGGCAGTGCTGTCTACAGCAAAGGGTGGAGCTGCCAGTCTAGCCCGGATGTCGCATGGCTCACTGAGGCTTCCTTCGGAATCCTTGCCTGCCAACCCACATTGCCCATGTGAGTGCCCTGCAAGTCTGTGACTTCCTCCACCCATCTCAGTGAAGGTGAGGTGGGGTTGAAGCCACGTGTAGTCACAAAGGCAAACTTACTTCCTGTCCCAGCCTCTCTCTACCCTGCTATAGATGGGTTTACCTGCAACTATGCTGAAAGTAGTAAAAAATAGATTTTTTTAAAAAATGTCTGCTTCACCAGAAGACCTATGTTAGCCGGTCCAACCTCCTCGCACACTGGAGGATGCAAAAGTCTGGATGGGCATCCTGCCCAGGACTCTGCCATGATGCAGATACTGCCCAGCCCCAGGCTTATCGGGAGGGTTGTATGAGCTGCTGTGTGGGGAGTGCTGAGAAGGAAGAGCTCTGAGACCAAGAAAGCACGAGATAAGGATTACTATTATTGTTATTTGAAAGAAGCTGGAGATCAATGGTAAGTCGCCCGGCATTCGAATGAGCCCTGCTTTCATCATGTCCCTCACCACAAAGTGTTCTCTTCCTTCAAAATATCTCTTGTTTTCTACCTGCTTTGAAGTCAAATCATAGCAAACCGAAGAAGTTGTTACTAATAGCTGCACCAGCACAAGAAAGCAGATCAGCACCTCCCTGTTTTTCCACAAGGATATCGGCCACTAAGATCCAGCGTATTTGATTGTTTTTCTTTTTTTTCTCTACCTATACATGTTCAGGGAACAAAAGGGAAAATAAAAAGTTTATCAAATTGGAACTTTCCTATTATTGGTCTTTAGCCTTTTGCTTTGGTTTACCAACCTTAAAGAATACATTGAATGTTTTAAATTTCTTCTTAGGACGAAAACAGCATCATGCCTTCAAAACAAAAGTCATCCTTCCTTCACATGGTGCTGAAAAGTCCAGCATACTAGTGAACTGACATCTCTGAGTTTTGCCAGAATGAGGGTTTTGTTTCTTCGTCAATGTGGCCTCAGGTCCCAGTAGTAGAGCATTTCTAAGGTTGGAAAAATAATCTAACAGACTTTGAGGCATAAACTACCATTTAAAAAGAAAGCTAAAAACCAAGAATCCTCTTCAGATTCATACTAACTTGGGGCAATATTTCCCACGGTCCAGTCTTCTAATGGGTGATTAAATTCTTGCCAGTTCTTGCCAAGAAGATATATTGCCAGGACCTTTTCTGAAGGCTACATGTGCTAGGGTTGGCTTTCTGTGGATATTATATTTTTGGTACTTGATATTGGTGAATTTCCATCACCTTGACCTTACACCATCTTGGAACTGAGCTCTCCTTATTCCGTTGTTCACTCACTTTGATGCTCAACCTTGGATCACAATGGAAGAAAGCATGTCCATGCAGCTCACATGGAGGTTCTGGTATGAGCCAAGGGTTCGGCAAGCAGGAAGGCAGGAATCTTACATTCCCATCATAGGAGGCCTTCAACCGTTTGAGCAATATCTTGAATAGTGGTTGGACTAGTACACCTCCTGAAGGTAGCAAAGTCAGCATGCACTAAAATGTCTTGAAACATGAATTTGAGTCTGACAGCTCTTCTAGGGATGATGTCTGTGCCAGAGGCTGGAGAAACAGAATAGCTAACTGCCCTTGACCATGAAGGTGCAAGTGTCCAGGAAACAGCTTCCATTACACCTTCCACTCCACAAGTTCTTTATGGAAGAACTTCAGGTCAGACAGGGAGCATGGATATAAATAGATACAAGTGAACAAGGACCAGAGGCAGGGCTTCCTGACCTTGGACACCTGCTGAAATGTCAAGTCCCACTCGACTCAGGGAACACTACTATATGAGTGCACGACAGTCACATTTGTTAACATCATCTATTATAAGTTCCATCTACATTGTAAGATGGCCCAAGATCCCCTTTGGGAATGCAAGACAGCAGGTCCCCAGCCTAGGTGGGACATCTCTAGACAGCCTGCTGCATTCAAGGGCAATGGGCATGAGCAGTAGACATCTTCAAGCCAAACCCTTTCTAGCACTGTGCTGGTAACAGCCTCCTCCTCAGTCTCCTCCTGGATCTTCACCAAGGAACCACATGCTGCATTTCTTAAAGGGCAGCAGGTCACCTGGAAGAGAAGTCACCTTCCCCGCTGAAGATCCTGAAGAGGGCTGGGGTCTTGGCAGGTGTGGAGTTCACAGCATGTTTCAGGTGCTCAGGGTCAGGAGAAGAAGTAAATTGACAGCATTTCTGACTTCCCTTTCAGGTGTACTACAGGGCACAGCTGTGTATGAGAGCTGGGACATGGTATGGAATTGATGTTTATGTCTGAAGTGAAGACCCAGGGAGGCTGTGGAGGACTCGGTGCTGAGCATATGTTCCCAAGGTTCCCTAGGAGCAGGCAGGGGTCTGATCTTTGCAATCAGGAAACTCTTCGGCCCCATCCTCCTTCCACTCATCAGCACCTGTGCCCAATTATCTGCATCCCCTCCGCTTCCAAACGAGGGAAGCAGTTAGGTCCTGGGAGTGTCTTAAAGATAACTAACATCAACTAAAGGAAGTGCAGGCAGAAAGCACTGACAACATTGATGCCCAGTGCTGCCAGCTCACTTATTCTTTCACGAGAAGTCTATGAGGACCTTGACGCTGTCTGTCTGCAGCAGGAGAGCAAACTAGAACAGTACCAGGCAGTGCAAGACCATAGGTCCTGCGGCAGGAGAGCCCTGCACAGTTCACACTGCATTCCCACACAATAGTCCCTTCCCACTGCAGCCTTGCAACAATTTTTGTCTCCTTTCCTTAAAATGTAAAATTGGGAATAGCATCTCAGGAAAAATTGGGATTTCCCAGGTTCCTCTTTCTAGGAAAAGGGAAGCTAGAGCTTCAGCATCTGCCATCACGAAAAATCTTCTCTTCCGAAACTGGACAAGCAAATCTGTCTGTGACCCTGCACCCCGCCAGGCTGTGCGTGGACTATGATTCTGTTCTGTTCATACTCTACACATCCTGTAGGCTCCATTTCCAGCACTGCCCTTGGACCCTCATCTCTGGAGATGAGAGTTGGCCTCCAGACCAGCTCTGCCTGTCACTCACCTGTCCTCTTTGCCATTCTCCCCAGCAGCTCAGCTTAGCCACCACTTACCCACGTGGTATATTTTTCTTTCTGTAGGCACAGTTTACCTGGGAGATCCTTGTACTTTATTGTCCTGAGTCAGACTTTCGTTTAAGCACTTGTTTGTCAAAGACTGCATTGATCAGGCCACTGTGTAGACAAACAAGCAGAGTTGGTGACAGTCCCATCTGTGTCCGAGTCCCCAGTCTTTCTTGGGTGATACTCTGATGCCTTCTGACAATGTTGCCTGTCTGCTTCCTGGGGTGACAGCCTATTGACTCACCTCCTACCCTTCCACGTGTGACTAAGCTGTCGGTCTAGACACAAGCCTGGGTCCTTCCAGCCTTGGAGAACTGTTGGCCTTGTTAGGCCCTTCTGTCTTAGGAGTTCCAGCACAGGAACACATATTCTCATGGGAAGACTCTCTTGGGCCAGCACCCCAGTACCATGACCTCCAGAACCATCTCTTGGACCACTCTCCCACAGAACCTCCTGCTTTCTCCTGAGCCCAGAAACTCATCTTGTGTCCACTCACTGCTGAGACATGATCCTTGGGCTGGGAGTGGGGGCGAGAGGCCTGCTGGGTGATGGAAAACTATTTTGCTTAAGTGAACACAGGAGTACTTGCCGATTTCCCCATGTGGCAGGCGTCTGACCCTGAAAAGGCCCAGACTTTGGAAAATTCAAAAACTCCAAGTATATCTTGTAAGGGTGCAATAACAAAAATAGAGTCACACATAAAAGGAAGATGAAAAAATGAAAGCAAGCAGCGAAAGACAACATCCGCTCTCATTTTGGTTTCCTGGAAGCGGAATGTGGTTGGGCAGATGGTGCTCTTTCGTTTCACTAGAAGAAAGGACGACAAGATGAAGCTCCCAGTCACCATCTTCAGTGGTGTGGGAAGGGGCATGGCATGTCCTCTGATGCCCCGAAGGCCTGGGGGAGCTTGCTTCTCCAGTTGGGGACCCTGCCTGTACACTCCATAGTCACTGCCTGGGACCCATGACTCTATAGAAGAGACTTGTCTGGTGGTCTATAAATGGGCCACAAAGAGGTCTGTGAACTTCCTTATATTATTTTCTGGGGGAAAATGTATGTGAGCACATATTTCTAGAGAGGCTTCTATGTCTTTCACAAGAGGAATCCAACATATATAAGTCAAAGCACAAACTAGGATAAAACACAGATAATAGGAAACAAGGAGTCAGATCTTTCTGCAAATGGGACCAAGAAATGTTGGGAGGGGGACAAGGAAAAAGGGAAAGGGAATGTAAAAGGAATTAAGATGCATCGTGTACATGTACCAACTCCCAAAGAGGAATGTCATCATTACACACTGCAAATATGCACTATTAAAAGTTGTTCTAAAAAATTAAGTTTTAGAAAGTAAGAAAAAGAGAAGGTAGAAGATTTCATGGCCATTGTGATCTTCCAAGCTCTCTGTCCCATGCTGCACATTGTTCTGCGTGGTTCTGTGGAGCTGTGGGATACCACAGCCCCACACTAGTGTTCAACAGGACACTTTCCAAAGCTCTTTCACACTGAAGTGTCAGCAGCCCCATTTCCTAGCGAGGAAATGAAACTTAGAGCTGTGGCCTGGCTGGCTTATGGGTGTGCAGGTGTCAGGCTCAGCGGGACAAGTGCTCCTGGCCTCTAAGAGGCTCTGCCACTCATTTCCCTTCCATGTACTGTTTTTGTCTTCATTTTAGGGAGCTGGGCAAAATACTGCCGGCAGTAATCTGGGAACTGAGGGAGACTACACCCAAGACACGTGTGAAGAGAAGACAGGAATGCACAAGGACAGAAGATACCATTTCTCGTATCCTTATATCACTTGACTCCTCAAGAAGCTCATCTGGAAGCAGAAATCACATTTTACTTATCTTTCAATTTTCACTGTTGACCAGAGTTTGAGGCACATAGTAGATCTCAAACACTTGAGGCAGCCATATTGGAAGTATGAGTGAAAAGCTTTATAGGTTGTTGTTTCCAGACAACCTACCACAGATTCAGAGACTGACTGGCATCTCAGTCAGGCTTTTGCTGAAAGTTTCTGGATGGCTATGTAACGTTGTAGGGTGATGCTGATGTTGGCCAAACTTTGGGTCTATGAACAAGGCCCATTTGTTAAGACATTCCCATTTTTCAAGTTACTTACCAGAAGTTCCCATGCCATCCTATCTGCATGCCACAGCTGAGCTCTCTGCTTCCAGGGCACCTAGTGATGCATGTACCCAAACAAGCAAGTTGTTCTTACACCAGTCATACAGATCTGAGTGCAAAATGTAAGAGGTTTTGATTCTTGGAGTATAAGTCAGCAAATGAAATTGAGATTCCAATAAGCAAAGAACAGATGAGGCACAGCTATGAGAACTCAAGAGTCCTGAGCCAGGGTTAGGAGATGGGCTTAGGAAGGTGCTTGGGGAAACGTAAGAGCCAGAGAAACAGCGAAGCGAGAGCTGTGAGGAGTGTGGTGTCAGCCCAGCCAGAAGTTGTCTTTTGCAGAGATTCGAGCCCAACTTCCTGTTTCCACATGGAGGATGGAGGACACTATTTGGCGTCCATAAAATATTGCAAATTAATTCATTTTTATGATTAAAAATCATAAAAGGTGCTTATGATGTAAGCATCATAAGATATGGAATTTCTGTCAGTGAAACTTCAATGGAAAATCTTGCACATGCTAAGAGGTGAAAATGCAACATTTGATTAGTCAATGACCAGCTTAGATCTCTCACTTTGGGACAGTTAGTCAGTGAAATCTCCCATATTCAGTTTGGCACAAATCACCATGGGGGAGAGAAGCATCTTTTTCAAATTTTTAATGTGAAAACTAAGGAAAAAGAGTTGGCAAATCTGAATTTTTTAGAAGAGAGTTCACATAGAAAAAAAGGCTTCCAGGGCTGTGGGTCCTCCACCATCCCCTGTGAGGTCCCGGGCCTGAACATATGGAGCCTGTGTGTCTACGCCATGAGTCCCAAGTATTCGAGTTGTCGCTCTGCATGTGCTCCAGCTTCCAGCTCTGTCTTTGGAGAGGAGACTTTTTTTTGGCAAGCAGATTGCCAGGATAACCACAGTGAAAGGCTGAGTGTAGCTTCCCCACACTCTGGCCTCTATACTTTAAAAGGCAGACACTAGGACCAGGCTAAATGAGCATTTGGAAGTGGAGTTCTCAGAGATCTAATGAAGTAGAGAGCAGAGAGCTTTGGGCTGGGGCATAGAAAGGTGTGTACCCAACACAGCTGGACTGTCGGGAGGATAAGTCCCTCACTAGACACAGAGCTGATCTCCCAAGACCTTGTGCCCTTGATAAGGTGCCTACTCCTGAGAGCAGCACAGTGAACTCGGTAAGACAGTTTCCCTCTATGATACAAAAAGGAAACTAAGGCACTTCACTCTTGTTGAGGTTTTCTCTAGTGTACTGCAGTGACCTGTGACCTCCAAGCTGGTCATTAATGATCATCCATTTCTTACACAATGAATAACAAAATCATTCTTGGCTCTTGATCAAAATTACATTATTTTTGGAGAAAATATCAATACAAGTTAGAAAGCAGGTTTTAGAACTGTGGTTTAATGCAGTCACAAGCTCTGAACTTATTTCTTTATCTTGAAATTCAGGTAAGAAGATCTCTTTTGCACAGCATAAAAGGTCTTTGTCGTCACTGAAAAAATCTTGACTCTTATAGCAGTTACCTGATAGTTGCTAAAGAGCTTTTCCACAACAGCAGTTGCACTAGACACTGAGAGGACCATGCTGAGCAGAACCCAGTCCCCTATTCCTCCTTCTGAGGAGCTCAGGGGCTGAAGTCCAAGGTGGGCAGTGTGTTCAAGACCACCTACTGAATAGAGCATGGGGTCGGCATGGGGGTGGGATGCGCTTGTACAGGAAGCACACAGGATGCTGGCCACCTCCAGACCAGGAGCCCAGAAAGATTTCTGGGAGGAAACTGCAGGCAGCAGAAGCAATACTGAAACAGCCAAGTTTAGGAGCCTTAAGCTGCACTCCTCTGGGAATGGACGAGGCTGAGAGAGTGCAGATACCGCTAGGGTCTGGAGAGAGAGCTTAGGCTTCATTTCTGGCTCTGGCAGTGCTCTGAGCAAGTTCCATGTAGGCCAGCAAGCCAGAAGCATGGTGCCCATCCTCCTGTACCCCGTGGGCAGCACGGATGCTCAGGACTGGGAGGATGCAGTGTGGCCAGTTGGATGGCAATGGCTAAACCACCCACTCCTCACTGGCATCATCCCTTCTGCACTTGTAGAAGGGAGGAAGAGAGGAACATGCTGCAGGCACCCACACTTCCCAAAGGAAGAAGCGTGTCAGTGGTGCCCACTCATGTCATGTCTGCTGGTGACAGGCAGAAGTACACCCACTCCCAGTGGCCCAAACGCCAGAAGGAAAGGCATGCTGGGGCTGCCCACACTGCAGGATGGTATGGGCATCAGGAGCCCCTCCCAGCCCCTTGAGGACGGGGCGAGGAGAGGTTTCTACACCAGGGAGACAGAGCCAACCTCCACCTGCCTCCCAGTCTGGAAGGGATGAGGGGGACTGAGTCACCTCTGGGATACCAGCCTGACACTCAGGGGCCTGGCACAGAGAAGAAACACAGAAACGAAGTCCAATAACACAGGAGCTGCTGTGAAGCTGAACAAGGTGTACAGTGAACAGAGACCAGTGAGAAAGACGTCAAAGGGGCGTTCAACTTTAGAATAACTACTGTTTCAGTGAAACTGATGCAGTGTGATATCAGAGTGCTAACCAATATACAAACTCACCGAGGAGAGCAAATTTTGGAAAGAAACCCAAAACTCACAGAGGCGCCAGGCCTCAGTGAGCAGCTCTTCCCATGGGAGCACAGAAGCAGCTTCTGAGCATGGGGACCAGGCTGCAGCCAGCAGGGAGGCAGCGGGGCTCCCAGTATGCAGGCACCAAGCTGGTCCAGAAGGTCTGCAACCCCCCCAGGGTCACCATGATGGTGCCTAGTGGCCACACCATGGCGGCAAAGACTTCTGTATTCCCAAACGGTCCAAGGCTGTCTGTGGCTGTTGTGTGGCTTGTGAGACACACTGAGGATCAGGAGGTCTTCTTAATGAGACCGGGACCAAATGGGCAGTGGCACTGAGTGCTGGCAAAGATATGTCTATAGCAACCACCGGGAATAGTTCAGGAAGACTTTTGTGTAGAAGGACTTCCTGTTACATCACCATGCAGCCCTGAGGCTGGTGTATGTGCAAGAAGAGCCAACAGAGGACAACGGGAAACAGAAGCCCTGATCATGATTTGAGGCTGCTCCAGGCCAGATACAGTCTGATGTCATTGCTCAGACCACAGGCCTAGGAGCTGGACAGAATCTTCACTCTGCACCTACCCTCTGGGCGGCCTTTCTGCTCCTTCCTAAAAGGTGACCAGGACCCCTGTCCCCAAGCCTGTGTAAGGCACAGAGGGAGACTGGCGGGTGACACACTCTCCATCTGTGGTCCTTAGTATCACAGGTCTGCCCCTCTCACCTACAATCGTGGTGGCCCACGATTTGAAAACTTCCATTTATAACTTATTCAGCTGCACGAACTGGCCTGACCTGAACTCATTAGGCAGTAAACACTGACCCACACTGACACTGGGCTATTTATAGTCATACTTGTGCCACTCGGTGTGCGTACTCATACATTTTCCTGCAGAAATATGACTGTTCTTGATTGCAAGCCACTGCCCTGGGCCCCAGGGGGGTGTTAAATAACACCCAGAGCTGGCAACAGATCACTGCTGCATGGCGTAGCACCCGAAGTACCAAAGGGCATGGGCTGAGGTTTCCAATCCAGGTCGGAGAGTTGCACTGTGGAGCTCAGTCCTTTGCAAAGACAAGTTTATGCCCTCCTGCTCCATGCTCAAGTGAAAATAAGAAATTGTGAGTATCTTTTTTTAAATTTGCCACCTGCTTGGAAAGGGGTATTTAAAACGGTTAGGGGGCACTGCAGGCCAGAGTGTGGAACCCATCTCCTCACTGAGAGTTTCTACTTCCAAAAATATATTTCTTGCACCCCACTTTCTCGGCTTCCCATTGAGAGGGCCTGAGAAGGGGGTGCAGTGAATTATCTTTCCATTGTAAACACAGAAACTGAGGCTCAGGGGGTTTCCTGTCTCTCCAGAACAGGTCCCATGGCTGGAGCTAGTGGTGCTGCAGCCACTGACGGCTCCAGTCTCAGACCAGGCACACACACCCAGGACTGCCTCGTGTCTCATGCCAGGCTAGGCCCCCTCCTGTAGACACGTACAGCCCAGTGAGTGCAAGTGGGAAGCTGAGCCACACAGAGCCACCTCTTGCCCTGACACAGAGCTGGCTGGTGGGTCATTCCCACCCACTTGCTGCCCAAATAATTCAAGCATTTGCTCTCATGCCACCCTGCTGTACTGCCTCCTGGATGATGGACCAAAAGGAAGTTCTGTGAACTTCCCACCCTGAAGATGAGCCCCCACCTCTTGGAACTTGAGCATTTCCAGCCCACCCTTCCTTTTGGCCAAGGAGCCCATGTCCAGGGAGGAGGCAGTGATGGGAGCCCCCACTGCCAAGTCCGAGCTGGGCCTTTGTGGCCTCTCACCTTCCCCTGGGATGTTGTCACTGAGCATCTTCCCAAAATCCCCACCGCAGTGGAGCCAGGCTCTGGAGTAGAAGAGGTTCCAGTCCTTGGAGTTACCCCAGCCACCTCACTCCTTCCATCTCTGCCTCTGAGACTAAGCTTTTTGGGGTCAAAATTCTTCCATGACTCTAGTGACACCTCAGTGGAAGCGGACAGCGGTGGCGTTTCCTTTCTTAGCATTTCCAGATGCCATTAGCCCTCAGAGCAGCACTGCTCAGTGTGACCATGGGACAACTCCCAAGGGCTTCAGGCTTGCTGCCTTGTCACTTGCTCCCACGCAGATTCCTGGCCCTGAATCTAGAGAAACAGAGAAAAGGGCGCTGGGAGGCCAGAGGCTGCCAGCCACAGCACAGCAACCTGACTGAAGTCCGGGTCCCCACTCCCAGGGTCTGGTCCCCACTGTCTAGAGAGTCTGACTTCATCAGTTTTCCAAGAAAGAAATGAACAGGATGATTAAGAATGGGTGTGGAAGAGGACTCGGTTGGACTTCGGGTGACCTCAGACTTGGGGAAGGGGCAGTAGTCACAGAAGCCTTGACACAGCCCCACGTGTCCAACCCTGAGAGGAACAAGACACAGACTGGATCCCTGAACATGGCTGCTGCCCTCTACCCTGCTGCTCAGGCAGAGCCATTGACAGCCACGGCCTTGCACTGCTGTAGTGGCAACTCCTGAGAATAGCAGTCTCAGGGCAGCTGTCCCTAGAGAATTTGCCAGCACAGGGTGGGCACAGAGCGCCCCTGTCCTGGGCGGGGGACTTCCCAATGGGCCACGCAGAGCAGGCTGCTGTGAGAAGCTGATAAGAGTCCGGGCGGGCAGCTCACCTGCCTGCTTGGGCGTGTGTGACAAAGTGCTGCGTCACCACTTCTGCCATGGGGTGCACACGGCCGGCGGGGCCTGCAGAGGAACTGGTGGTTAGTTCTGTGGTCACCCAGCAGTTCTATGAAGGCCCTTGAGGTGCCTCAAGTGCCAGCTGGCCTCAGCGTGGTTTAACTGTCTGGGGACCGAGTGCGCTTGTGGCCTCCTAAGTAACGTGGGTGCCTTGATGTGTGAGAACCGTTTCGTTGGCCATGGAGATTATGTCAAGCTTGGCTGCAGCACCAAGCTCACAGACCCAGGGTTCTTCTATGTTCCCCTCAGTGGCCCCTCTGAGGACACACTGGGGACATGGTCTGGTTTGAGGTCGGTCCCATTTTGAAGATGTGAGATTGAGGATGAATGAGACTGAGAGCTTTTCCTGCAGACCATGGGGCCAGCAGAGGCCATTTTCTAGGTTGTGTAGGTTTTGTTTTTCCCAGTCAGCCATGAGGCCAGGAGTCTCCCTGCCTCACAGACTGTGGTCCTGCTGGTCTCCAGCCCAGCCCTTGGAAAGCCAGGCTCGTAGCTCTACACAGGTAGGAACAAGATGGCTGTGTTTTGTCTTGGTCTTGTTTGCAGAGGCTTTGCTAGAGAGCATTTCTCAGAATAAATGCAGAATACAGAGCACCTCAGCGCTCCATTCAGAAGCTTTGGGGTGACATTTTAACTCCTCTTCTCTTGAACCCAGCCCTTCTTTTTCTTTCTGTAAACATCTACCATAGTCTGAGGATCAAAGTCATGACCAGGCATGGACTAGCCACCAGGAATGCTGGTGATTAAAGACACAGACACAGACACACACACACACACACACACACACACACACACACACACACACACACACACATCCTTCTTCCATCCCTGGAAAACACAAATCAATCAGGTCATAGAACACTTGCTGCGCACCCCCTTACTGGGCAAGCAAGTCTGTTTGCTGCGAATGGATGTGTTTATAGTTCTACTTCTCTCTGAACCACACACGGGCTCTGGATGGAAGAAGAATCCTGCCTCATTCATAGTTCCATTTGTGTCATTACTTCACTGTGTGGATGTTAATTGAGTATCTAGGAGATGCCAGGTACATGCTACAAGCACAGACCAACTACAGACTGGCAATAAGCACAAAATAAGACTAGGTAGAGAACAGATATGGGGATGTGGGTGTGAGGACCCCAGCATTGTCAAGAGGGTGCAGAAGGACTATGTTCATGGTTTGCAGAGGCCGTGGGTGGGGAGTCTAAGGAGTTAATGCATAGGAGCCTGAGAAAACAGCTTTCTCTGTCGAGAGTGCTGCCCCAAACCTCACTTGCTAGAACCCTAGTTCCCCAACTCAGAGTTCCAGGAGGTGAGGCCTCCGAACTGGGCTTGGGTCCTAGGACAGATCTCTGGCCAATGGACCCCAATGCATTTCTGGCAGGCATGGGTCAGTCCCTGCAGGCATCTGGCCTCTTCTCCTCCCACTGCCTAAAATAGAGCAGCACAAGGTCCTCACCAATATGGTTCTCCAACCCTGGACTTCCAATCTCCATAATCACAAACCAAAATGAACCTCTTTTCTCTGTAAGTTATCTGGTCTCAGTTGTTTTGTTATGATAGCAGAAAAGGACTGAGGCACCATCCCAGCAAGCAGGTCTGGTTACCTCTTTCCTCATCAGCATCCAAAAGGGCAGACTGGAGGCTGCCAGGTTCCTCGCAGCTGGGAGCATTTTGGAAACTCATACATGTAAGCTTAGCCTCCTGCTACAAGGCATCCAGTGAAGTCAAGCCATTGTCAGGAGTATGCATGGACCTGCAAGCAGATGAAGCCAACATTTGGAGATATCTGCATTTACTTACACAGTTCAGTAATTATATCAAGGTAAATGGGAAAAAGGAGTCATGCCCAAATCTCATCCTCCATGATATCAGCTCTTTTCCATGTTTGGAGAAAGGCTTTGCAAACTCTGTGGGGACATCCTTGCCAATCACCGAAGCCTTTATTGGAGGCTAAAGGACTATAGCTGCACAGCCACAGGAGTGACTCAGGGGCCCTGCATCTAGGCCTTCACCCTCCCTAGCTCTATCTGCATGATCCACATAAGGCAGAGTCTGCCTTTCCCACAGGACTGGTACCTAGACCTGCAGGGCCTGGGTCCCCTGAGCTGGAGGTAATCCAGCCTGCCAATTACATGAAATTAAAGCCAGGTAATTTGAACCCATCTGCTGGGCTCCTGACCACAAACCACCTCTTAGCTAACCCTGGGCAGGATCTGATTACTCCCCCAGTGCCTGCCAGGCTTCATTACCCTGGCCATGGGAAGGGAGGAAACCAAGAGGTTACTGGGGTCTTCAGTTAGTGCTTTGTCATTAGCATGGTTATCACCCAAGTCTTCCCTCCCAGGAGACTCCAAAATAGAGGAGATGAGAGGTTCCCAGGCTCACCAGATGGGAGAAGACCTGGTCAGATGGTGGGGCTCACCCGACGGGGTGGGAAGGATTCCAGGAGGCTGGGCTGAGGCCCAGTGAGTCCACCTCAGGTGTTCCACAGATGGCACTGCCGCTGACCAGGCAAAGTGCAACCGCTGGCACCAGGCAACCCAGTGTGTGAAAGACGGATCTGCCAGTCATAACATCTAGGGAAGCTATTAAACCCCAACACTGGCTATTTCCTGATAATACAATGAAAACACCAGCTCCTTCCCAGAGGGCTTTTGTGGTCATCAGATTGGACTCTCTAGAACTAGACTGGAGTCAGGAGTCTCTGGGACTGGACAGGCTCCCATGAGTTAGGACAGCGAGTTTGGTCCTCAGATACCAGGTCTGTAGGGCCACAGATCCGCCCTGGGGACCGCCTCTCTTTGAAGGTGTCAACCAGTGTAGTCCTAATTGTAAGACATGGAAAGGGAGGTTCTCAGAAGAGGAGCAAATGGGAGATTCACTCCATAGAGGAAAATGTCCTCGTGCCATGCAGCAGACGAAGGGCATGACACAACTCCTGGGCCTGGGCCTGAGGATGTGTGTGTGTTTCTGTTTCCTTGCTAGGCTCACATGGGCCCTGCAGGCTGTGACCCAGATGGTTCTGGCCCCTTCCTTAAGTAAATCTTCAGTATCAAGAGAGGATAAAAACTCTTCTTTCCTAAGGATGATCGCATGTTCAGCCACATTCTGCAATGATTGTTTTCTTCTAGATAGCTGAGCATCTCATGCTGGAAAATGATGAAAGTCCACTTGACTTCACGAAGGCAGAACCGAGACTGAGATTAAATTGATATATCAGGAGTTCCTGTCACTGTAATCTGACATCAGGAGAGCAGCAAGCAGTAACTTCAGCTGCTGGCGTCTTACCTGGGCACATGTCTAGCAGGCAGGGCTTCTGATGTATCAAAGAGATGGTGCTGCCTCGCAGCCTGCGTTTTTATCCCAGTGTCCTATCATCAGGGAAAATAATGGCAGGGATACTGCACAGTCTTTGAGAGTGTGCAGTTACAGCTTTACTGACTCATGACTGGTTCTCGGGACTCAGGCTAAGAGGACATCAGCTCTCCCCACTTTCCTATGGCCCCTTCTGAGCTCCCTTCCACTCCTCTGATGCAGCTGCCCCTCCGCATGGTGATGTGCATCTGATCGGATCTGCCCAGAGCAGAGATTTTGGTTGTGTCTGAGTCCTAAAGAAATTACCTCCCTGTCAGAGATAGACAGGGCTCTGAGGCATCCACTTGAGCAAGTCCAACTCTCAGGTCTCTCTCGAGAGGTTCTTTAGCCTCTGCAGAAAGGGGCCTCTGCCTCTGTGCTGTGTCCTTTGAGAGGGGGATGCTGCACCTTCACAAGGCAGAGGAGCCAGAGAGCGAGCTGACCTTTTCCACAAGACCTTTGCAGTGGGATTCATCTACCTGCATAGGCCACACCTCCTTGGAGGACTCACCCAAGACGGGTGCTCTGAAGAGTAAATTCCAAAGTGTGTCTGGGAAGGGACAGAAGCATTCACACCACAGCACTGTGACACCTCACTCCAGTTCTGGCCACACCCACAGATGAGACACAGGCTGCTTCTGCACGTGTGTGCCTGTGCACCGAGGCGAGTGTGCCTACGCGTAAAACACATGGTTGGAAGACTAGGGATTTGGACATCTTAACCGGACTGGGGCAAAGTCACTCCTCCCAGAACCCATGCCCCTTTCCTTGTGCAGGAAAAGCCCTCAACTCTATCCCATTGTTCCCATTCTTTGGTATCTTTGGGAGCAGGAGAAGTGGGGAAGGTGATACAACATTTAACTTTTTACTTTCTCCTAAGTTATGGACACAACAGATGAGACTGTCTTTGTCATTGATTGAAAATTTAAAAGTAGCTAAGAGCTGAGCCCAGACATGTGTTCTAAGTGTCTTTCCAAAAGAGTTAAAGCCATCATATTAGAGAGATCTGTGCACACTCTGTATGCAGCAGCACATCTCCTAGGGACTCAGTCCCAGAAGTGGCCTGGAGGTCTATCCACAGAGGAACAAATAAAGAAAATACGGCATCCACAACCATGGGGCACCATGCTATTACAGGGTAGACAGTCCTTTGTGGGAAAATGGATGCATGTTGAATCTACAAGTCTTAATGAAAAACTAAGTCACACAAGCTTAAATAGTGTATAATTTCTCTTACATTTGAAAGTCAAAGTACAAAGAAATCAAAGAGCAAAATAAAAAGATGATAGGAGACAGGAAGATAGGTCTTTCTTAAATGGAAAGAGATCCAGGAGATGTCGAGCCAGCAGAAAGGAAGAAAGGAGAAGGGGACATAAAAAGAACTGAGGTATGTCTGTACCAACCACTCACAGTGGACGGATTCACCATGTACCTCAAATTCATAAAAATATTTGAAATGAGTAAAATGAGGAAGAAAAGTCATGAGCAATGAACTTTTCTGAGGACCACTGAACAGAAAGTTCTCGTAGTATTCAGTTCTTTAAAAAGATAAGAGCAGTGGGAAGTATTCTCAGGAGTGTGTGGTTTAACAATCACATTTTCCAGAAGACCAACTATGAACTGGAGGAAAGTTTATCTGGTCAGAGGGGCCAGGCCAGGGCAAGACCAGGAGGCTAGAGGCCGGGAGCCAGCCATGGCCTGCCAACCCTGGAGAGCTGCCTTCTGGCCCCAAAGCTCAGAAAGTGAAAGCAGCCACTCACTTTCCAGTGCAGGGTTTCTGTGTCAGGAGCTGTGTTGTGGTTCAAGCCTGCTGAGCTGGAGATGGAAGTGTGAGAGGCCGAAACATCAGCAAAGTCTGGGATGGGTACTGGGAGATAGGTGAGCCTACCTGTCACAGGGCAGAGGGCAGAGGGCAGAGGGCAGAGGGCAGTAAGGCAGATAACAGCTTTGTCTGGTGCTGGTCCGATAACAGAGCCTTCTGGAGGCTGTTGGTGCAGCAGACAAAACTGCCTGTTCAGATGTTAGAAGCAGGCTGCAGAGGAGGGGTCCAGGGCAGATGCAGAGGTGCACAGGGGGAGCCTGAAGATTAGTGGAGTGACCATCAAGCCTCCAGAAGGGAGGCAGCAACAGCATAGGCCAGGGCAATGAATGAGAATGGGGAGCAAGACCGCGGGCCTGCTGAGGGGTCCATACATCTGGAGTGTTGGGAAATTTCCCCTTTACTTTGCCCACCTCTGCTCTCAGAGGCTGGAAGTTAACTAGCAAACCCCCCTCTTATGGCAGAGTTCACAACCTGAAACTTCAGCCAGGAGCTCAAGGAAGAACCTGGAAAAGAATGAAGCTCACTCTGAAGACAGTGGAGGAGGCTGATGGGTTTTGTCCTCTTCAGAGGGCAACAGAGGGACCCCAGCCTCCAGGGGCAGCTGGAGCAGGGTAGGGCCTGTTTATCATGTTATGTTACCACCTTGGATCTAACCTGAGAGGTCAGGCTGGGCATCCCCACCTGCTAGAAAGTCCACAAGCACAGGAGGTGACGTAGTAGGGATGACAGATTCTGCCAGCAGCTTGGAGAGCCATGCCAAGTGGCTGTAGCTCTGTTTCTAGATCTGTGAACTACATGCAGTAAAAGCATGTTCCCTCCAGGTTATTGGAGGCATCATTAGCCGCCATCTTTGTTAAGAGCTTCTTGCGCTGGCAGGTGCCTGATGAGCGAGGGCCCAGCTCCCAGCTGCAACTCTCCACCTTTCTCACTGTTGTCATGGAAACACAGGTCACACCCTGCAGCAGAACCCTCCTCCCCACAGGCCAGCACTCAGCCTGCAGCTGGTCATTTTATCTCCACCCTCCCAAGAGGGAGGGACCGTTCACTGTGGAGGTGCAGAGCCAACGCACTGGGTTTCCTTTCCTACCACGGAAACCATGAGTGGCTTCTGCATAAACACCATGGAGGAGTCACAGAAACGATGCTGGGAAAGTCTTGCATGCAGGAGTCAATGTTCTCTGCAGACAAATTTATTTGAGATGGTAGGGTAGGCAAAGATAATCTCCAGTTTTGTTTATGTGAAATTCTAGCTCACAGGGGAGAGCCTGCGTATGAAAGGATGAAACGTATCCAGCATCATTGTTATTTATTTCCAGTGGCATGTACTCGCTGTGTGTTCTTTGGAGGCCAGTGTGACTGTTCCGCACATGCGTGTCACATGTGTGGATCAGATGGTGCAATTACACTTCCTTCTTCCAACATCTCTTTCAGTTTGGTGGCTCCAGGCTCTCCTCCTGTGGTTCTTTCTAACATACAACAGGTTCCTGGGAACGATGGCCACCCGTGGGCTACAGCCAACCAGACTGTCCTGCAGTCTGGCTGTGTTCTGACACACACCATCTTGTGTTCTCTCCAGCCTTCCCTAACCTGTAGTGATCTCTTTTCTATATTCATATCAACTTTTTTTTTTTAACCATGCTAGGGACTGAACCCAACGGTGCTCTACCTCTGAACTATGCTCCCAGCCTGACTGATTGATTGATTGATTGATTGTGCCAGGTTTGCTGAGCTGTCCAGGCTGGCCTCAAACTTGCCTTCCACTTGGCTTCTTCTCAGCCTCTGGGGAAGCATGTCAGCTTTGGCTGAGCTCACTCAGTGAACCCCACAGCGGGGAGGGGAGCATGCAGTGTAGGTGCAGGGGAGCTGTCTTCTGCCTACTCTGCCTTGCTGGCTGGAATCCTTTAGAGAAGGGAAACCAGGCCATGGGCCAGAAGGACAGACATAGTGGGTTCACCCAGCGTCAGTCTACCTCTCCCCGGAGCACATGTGTCCATGTGCCTCTCTGCATGTGCATCTGTGATGTGCATAGCAGGTGAGTGTGTACCTGCCTATGTGTTTATGATCAACCCCCTGGCCATGTCACATGCCCAGGGTGGCCCTGACCGTGCAGGCCCCTCAGCTGCAGCCTGAGGGTGGACTTTTCCTGCTTGGTGCTGGGCAGCAGCCAGGCTGCCTATCCTTCAGTCCCTTTGGGGCATGCCACTACTCTGCTGGCAGCTTCAGGAGAACGAACTGACCTTCGGGGTTTTGGAGCTGCCAGCAGCCACTGCAAGTGAGACTCAGGCCAGCTGCAGTCCCATATAGTAGTAACAACAGAAGCAGGGCAGGCTGTGCCCTCCATCCGAGCCCTGTTGGGTGCCACAAAGCATTTTTCAAATGCTCCAGGCTCAGCAAAACTTAAGTGCAAGACACTGCGTCCTTTGCCCTTCCCCAGCGTTAAAAAGCCATGCACGTTTTGATTGAAATTTTATCCACATGTTCTTGATTTATTTACAATTAAATCATCAAAATATTATTTTAAGGGCTGTTTGATGTCTAGGAAACCTTTTGAGGTCTTTTAAATATGATTTTAAAAACCTCTTTCCTTAAAAGCCGGAAACTTTTCTTTGCTGCATGTAAATAAACCCAGTGGAAATGAGTGACTTAAGTCGAGAAATGTCACGGCATTTGACAGGGCCAGGACGCAGCCAGCAACAGCTTCCTTGCAATCAGTGAGAGCTGCAGTCAGACCTACAGAACTCTTCTCCGTGATGTCCCAGAAGCCCTTCGCCAGGCACTCCAAGACCACTGCTCCTCCTAAATATTTTATTACCATCAGTAGCATTTTCCAAGGGGAAAGGCAGGGACTGGCATTCATGAGTACTCTGGGCACTGCGTTGGGCAGTTCTGAGACAGGACCACTCATAACAACTGCTGACAGCTTCGACGCCAGGGTGTCAGGCTCCAATCTGGCCCAGGAGAGAGGTGTGCTGCCTGCTACAGTCATCTGGTGATTTGGGACAGGAGCCCCAGCTGATCGGACACCCCAGAGGTCCATCTGTGTCACACTGCCACTTTTCAGGCACAGTAGGAAGCAGTGATAACATCACCTGCTGCCTCTCATCTGGCCACATTTGTCTTGAGTTTTGTACATGGGCAAACACCTTGAACAATCACAGTGGGTCCAGCGGAGGGGCGCACACAGAGCCAAGTGCTAGAACATTCCAGGGGGCCCTGCTCATCTTAACACCGTGAGCTGACTGCCACCATCTCCCTGCATCCTTCCAACACCCCGAGGAAGGCTCTGAGGGCAGGGAACGTGAGCTCATGAATTTTGAGCAAACAAGCCAAGGACCGGCCACACTTAGCATGAACAGGGCTCAGGGCAAAGCTACCCTGTAGCCCAGAGGCAAGTATCTCTACACAGACATCTGGCAACACATTCTGAAACCGCACTGTTCAAACTGTTACAAACTTGCCACATGCAGTTATTTTAATTTAAGTTTCAATTAATAAAAAATAAAGTTAAAAATTGCTCTCTCGAGCCTGGCTGCATCTCAGGTGTGTGGGGCTACATGTGAAAGAGCCGATTTCACCTCTTCCTTCAAATCCTTGAAGGAGCTGCTGCCCTGACTGCCATCTGGGGCCCTGTGACCTCCCCTCCTGTCCTCTCCTAATCTGTGGGTGGAGAAGACAGTGTGCAAGCAGCTGCTGGAAGATCTGGAAGAGGGATTTTTCCTGGCTGTGCCAAGGCTCAGGGTGCAGCAAGGCAGCCTTGTGTTCTGTCCTGCGGCGCTTCCACTAATCGTCAGCAAAAACCCAAGGAGGGGGAGGGGGGCAGGAAGGAGGAGACTTCTGGAAGGTGAGGCACAGCGGGGCGATGAGGAGGCTGCCAGGGAGGCAGACATCTGTGCCCAGACAGATAGTGTCTCACTGATATGATCTTTCTTACTATCCTTGTGAGAGATAAACAACTTGCCAGAGCAGGCACAGGGAGGAAGTGCCCCGCTGAGAAAGTGGAGGCAGGCCAGAGCTCAGCCCTGCGGTCAGAGCCCAGAGCCCCGCAAGGAAGGCGGGGGAGGGCAGCAGGCCACCCGGGCCACACACAGGTGACGGCACTCGCAGGGCCCACACTGCAGATGTCAACAGAGGGAAATGCTGGCACATGAAGGAGTCGAGATTTTGTGACAAATGAAACCAAAAACAGGCAAGAAGAGAAAGCAGAGACTGCATGTGTCTGCAGCCAGCTGTGCTGTGCCTTAAAATGAAGCCACAGCCCAGGCCTTGTCCAATCCTGCCACTGGTCCTTCTGCTTCTCTAACTGAGTCACGTCCAAGACTCAGGCTAACTCCAGGGAAAGCAAAGGAGTCTTTGGGACATCGGAACCAGGACAGCCTCTTCCTCCTGCTGAATCAAGTTGTTTCAGCATATCTGATTTTGGAGAGGGGTAGATAGAACTTGTATTCAAAAGTTCCTTCCCTTTTGACCAATGGGTCTGAAAGCTTCTTAGCATCTAAAGGGTGGGTTCCAGAGACATCACAAGTTCCTTCCGTAAAGTTGTATGGTGCACTATTTGCACAGAAGCTACGCACATCCCTTGCATACTTTGTTAAAGAACCTCTGTGACTTACACAGCAGTACCTGACCCAACGTGTGTGCTCTGTTCATGGTTGTTAGATTATACTGTTTAGTGAATAGTGACAAGGAAAGAACAGGCACACACGCAGTAACGTGCAGCCATGGCAGGTCTAACTACACAGCTCATGTCAGCAGCAAATGTTTTTTCTCTGTTGTATCTGCAGATGAACATAAAGCCCACCATATACATGCTTTTCCTTGGGAGACTGGGAGTGTTCCAGGAACAGGTCTGGGCTGGTTCCATTATATTCTTTCATGGATGAAAACAATCTAGAAGTATTTGTCCGAAAAGTAGGAAGAAGGGAAAAAAGAATCGAGGGAGGGGTAAATAATGAGGGGGAAAAAGAATGTGATAGTAATTTTTAAAAAGGAAATAAAGTTTATGTATATAGAGGGTGAGGGGTTGTAGGGTCGGTAGAGGAATGGGAAAAAGTCAAGTTGTGTCCCATACTGGTATAAATTCTCAATGTGGAATGCGATGATGATGTGTATATATAATGTACCAATAAAGATTTGAATTTTAAAAAACAAAATAGAGAGAGGGAGGAAAGAAGGAAAAGAAGGTAGGAGGGAGGAAGAGAGAATAAAAGTAAGACAGGAAAGGAAGCACGGAATTTGAGGAAACAAATATTTTACCACCTATTACTATGGAAGGCACACAAGTATTTTCCATTCAGAAAAATTATACACCTGATGAAATCTTCACACTTGAGTTTGGAATTAGTGTGAGGTTATTAACAAAACACATATAATGCTGAGTTAAATTCGGATTTCAGAAAACCTAGTAAAATGGGTTTCATTTTCTGCTTCACACAGTACTCCGGACACATTGTAACTCAAAACTAGGTTACTTATCTGAAAGTTAGTGCCACTGGGAGACTTGTACATTACTGATGCTCTTGGTTAAGGGAAAGAAAACAGCTACTGAGTTTCAGCTTGTTATTAATCTTTGCATGTTTGAGCACCTTCTACTAAAGAGCTACTCAAGGAACCAATGGCAAAAGGCCTAATTAACAATAAAGGCAAATTCTGCCTCTTCTTCCCCACTACTGCTGTGCAGGCCTCTTCTCCAAGGACAACCAGTCACTAAGTCAAACACGCACACACACAATGGAATCCTTCGCAGAACGTGCAGTTGCTAACGCTGGTAACTTACGGTTCTGGAGAGACCAGAAACTCCCAGTGTGACTGAGAACCTCAGAGGGGCTGAAGTTTTCTGACAGAATGACTAGATTGACCTGACACTCCAGTGGCAGAAGCACATGGACGCAGGCATTCAGGAAGTGATCCACACCTCCATCGACCCTATTTCTCATCCTCGTTTGTGCTCCCACCTTGGGAAAAAAATGTGGCCCAGCAGAATTCCCTGAACTCACTGGAGAGCCAGCCGCAAGACCATTTCTCCACTTAACTTTGGCCCACTTTGCCAATGTGTCACAAGTCCATATGCACTAACACTATTCCTTCTTCAGGTACAGTTTTACCTCCAATCAGCATTTGTCTACTACTTTCCCAGCCTGAGACAACCGCTCCCTCTTAGAGTGGTCTCTTCTTTCTTTTATTTACTACTAAACACTTGCTTTCCTGCACTGCATCCTCTGGTGCCCGGCAACCTGGTGATCTAAGTCTACCAATCACTTCTGCTTTTCCCTGCATTATCTTCTCTGAGCTCCTGGTCCTGATAAGCTGTATAAGGGGCCATTCCTGCAATATGAGAGACACTTGCAGGTGTGTGTTTCTTCTGAATAATTAGGCAGGCAAAAAAACACAAGTATTTCACAGTATAATGTGTCTGTATGAATGGAATGGATCTGCATCCACTACCAACTCCCTTCTGCTATATCACTTTTCTCTGACAATATTTGATCCCATAAAGCCCCTTTCAAGACACTTCTCCTTCCCCCTCTGAAATGTTCTCTCTCAAGAGCAGCGGTGGTGATACAATAGGTTGGAGTTGCTATTATTAAGAATTACTACATTTTTTACTATGTCGCTTTTGTAGCCCAGTGGGATTTTGATTCCAGACATTCTCCTTGCTTGACATCCACTAGGGGAGGGAGGGAACCATTCATTATTTAAAAGTTTGGAAGCCACAAGAACTACTGTATCTAACCAGATTGGATTGACTTTTAGTTCTTTTGATTAATAATTCATAAATCTGAGGATATGTGAATTGGGTGAGTGCTAACCTGCTAACAAAAGGAGAGGAGGAGATGAATGTTAACATGGGTCCTGTGTTATTTTACTTAACACTTTGGACCAACAAAACAAACCCATGTGTCATGGAACCTGTTTCGTAGTTTCAATCCACAATCAATATTTCATGATTAATGGGCCCATATGGTCACCCTCATCTCCTGCAGAATGAAACTTGCGTACACATCTCCCTTGTGATGAGGTAGAAGATGCTTTCTTTGCAATGAAAGGGCCCTGTTTTCTCTTACAAGAACATCTATCCTGCTCTCTTTCCAGGTTGCCTTGGTTTTACATTTCTCCTCCCTGGGTTTCATATAAGTGAAGAGTCTTCCTTGTACCAAGCAAAGGTTGAGACAACAAAGCAACAATTTGCTCTGTGAGATGGATGCCAAGACTGTGGATGCCAAGACTGTGAAAAAGAGAGACTGAGTAATTTGCAAATGGTGCATTTAAAAATGGCTAAGTTTAGGTGCTGTAAAATGTAATTCAGTTGTCCTCTGGAGAGCTGGGACTATGGAGGACCTGAATCATTACCAGGTATGTGACTTGAATTAAACTTCTGGTTTCTTTCTCTCTGAACTTCATTTTCCTAACCCATTGCATGAAGACTGAAACCAGCATTTAGACATGTCTGTGAAAAGTGAAATAAGGTTATGGAAGGCACCTCCTCATATCTAGTTTAGAGTAGCATCTTCCTCATTTATTCCTTTAATATGTGTAAAATGTCAAATACTACTTATATGGTTAAATATTAGTAGTGCTCTTTATTTTACTAATCAGTAAAGCAGTATTAAGTCAGGCTGCTGTGCTTATGCTGTGCTGTGGTGTGCAGTTATTCAAAGCACTTTGTAAACTACGGTGTTTTCAAGCAACACTAAGTACTCACTTTTAGGTGTTAACTAGCCTTTAAAATGATATGTATAGTTCTGCACTAATGCTTAAACAATAGAAAAATGTCCTTTCTATGAAAGTGCATTGTATAAAGAGGATTAGTTTACAAGTCAATACAATGCAGGATACTAAAAGAGAAGTATATGAACATTCATTCTATCAATTTTCCCAGTAAACTCCCAATTTCTGATTGTCTGGGGTCAAATTTACTGTGATCAAGATTTTGCCACTAAAACCATCACATAGGAACTCTGTGGCAACCAAAGATCACACAGTCAAAGACAAGCACAGAAACAGTAGGAACAACAGCCTGTGAACCATCCGACATGCTAGGACCAGAGTCTGAGCACTTCCTGTCTGGAGAATCCCATGGTCCTTCTGGCCCAACAGATGGCAACTCCAAGACATCCTGAGCAGTGGGTCTCTGTGCACCAAGTTCAGCTCATCAGAACTGGAAACAGACTGACATTTCTCTGGGACCCAGTACAGAAAGCCAAGCTTGGTCTGGAATTTGTTATAATGTTTTACAAGTGTAAAAATGAAAGCCCGTGCAATTCAACTTTGAATTTCCCTTCTTTCTCAATCCTTACAAAAAAATAACTAACCTTCAAACCCCATTCCCAAAGTTTTCAAGGTTAAAAGATAGAACAAAATTCACACTGGGGACTCGAGCCAGGAAACACAAGGGGATCGGTGTTCTGAATGGACCTCTGTTTTCTGGAATGCCCTTTCTCTAACAACTTGCATTCCTTGAACTTCGAGGTGAGGGATGGTTTTAGGATGTTCTTCCAACTCTGAAATTATATAGACAATTTTAAAGTATCCCTTTGGATTTGGGGAAAGATGAGACACTCTAAGCACTGCAGCCTTTTCTTGCTGAGCTGTAAATAAAGATGTCTCCTTTCACCAGGACTGGAAAACAGCAGTGCAGAAGCAAAGGCCGCTCTCCTCCTGCAACTCTCTGCTGTCTCCTCATGAACAACCAGGATTAGAGAAGCAGGGTGGAAAGCTCTAACCCCATACAGTGTGAGGGCTCAGCTCCTCTGCTGGCGTTACTTGCTGCCACTGTCAACTTACTACCTGCTACCCTCATTTTCCAGGTGCAGGGACAGCATCCCAAAGAGGGACATTCTGCCACTCGCTAAGTCACACCATCATCTCAGAGCACGCTGGGATCCAACCCACATCCTCAGTCTGCCTGCCACCTGCAAGACAAGAGAGGAAAAAAGAAAAACCCACATCCCAGGCCATGCTCCCAACACTCCCTGCATTGTCTAGTGCCACATTTTCCCAAGGGGCAGGTGTCCATCAACTTCTGCTGGCTGGACTCTCCGGTCTTATTTTGGGAATGACTCTTCCTGAGGGTTCTCTGGCAAGGTGGATCCCTGCAAGGGCAGGAGGCCATCTGTGATCCAGAGTGGCTCTCTGCCACCTAAACTCCAAATAGCATTTAACAGAAATTACCGACATTTGTCTTGGTGCGTGCACGTGTGTGTTTTTCCATCAGGGATTAAGAAGAATGATAGTCTCCTGCCTTTCATCAATTAATTCCCTGTATCTTTCCCATTTTCTTGCAGAACCATTTTGCAGGTACAACAGAATGATCTTTAGAGATAATCTGGTGATTATTACAAATGCAGCCTCTGCGCTACAGGCATTAAGAGATGAAAATTGCCTCCAGTCCACTGTTGTGCACCCGATCGGCACCTCTGGACTCCTGTCCCGAGGTGAAAATGCAAACAGAGCAGATATTTAGAATCATTTTGACAGTTCATAAAATTAAGCAGGGATTAGGGATTCACTTTTTTAAATAATGCCAGAGGGCGCACACAATGGTAATCGTATCATCCTGCAACAGGTACAGTCAAAGTTGAGCGGGCTAGCTAAGAAGAGAGGGAGCAAAAATGTCAGGTTATTAAAACTGCCATGTATCAGCTGTTGAAAATCTATTTTTTTAAACTTTAAATTAACTGTCTGTCTAATGGAGACAATATCCCCAGCTCCCAGAACCAGCTTTGCCTTAACTTGTATCTGTTTTGTTCAGACAATATGTGATTTAGCTTCGATGTCTATGCACATGACCGCATCTAGTCAGAGGGGATGATTGTATAAATATGCATGTCGTGCAAATAGTTTAATTTTAATTGGGACAGTGTAGATGTTGAAACCATTTGCGTAATTTTGAATATTGAATGTGAGATCAAGCATGTGACTATGTTTATTAGATATAAAAAAATATGTCCTTGTTTTCACTGTGGCATGAGACAGAAGTCTAGGTCCTGGACCACATGCCAGTGCTCGCCTAAGTAGACCGATTATGAGCAGTTGACTTTTCAGCCCATGTATTACTTTTTCCTGATGTTACCCTAAATTTTTAGATTAAGACGATCCTTAAGGAATGGACCTGGAAAATGGAATTTTGTATGGGGAAAGAAGAGTTCTTATCCCCGGTGAATCAGAAAGTCTAGGCTACTCCACTGTGACAAACAGGTGCAGTCTATGGGACTCAGCATAGTGGCTGTGAAGGTCTTGATCAACCTCATGTCCTCTGCAGCCACGTGTGATCTTGGGGACACAGGCTGACTGAACTTCGGCCTCTGGTAGCTTCTCCTTCTGCTCATAATAGCCCCTCACTCCCCATGGTGGAGGAAGAAACTGCAGGGCTAGGAGTTGCATGAGAACACCCACACTCTCTCTGTGGAGTCATCAAGAATCAACTCAGCCCAGAGCCTAGATCAGAAGTCACCACATGGCCCTGCCTTGCTGCATGAGGGCCAGAGGAGCAGAGGAACAGTAATTGCTGTCATTTCTATCACTATGACATCACAAAATATCACCTTCTTCAGCAAAAGAAGATGGAATTAACAATCTAAAATTTAGTAGGGATACACATTTGTGTGACTGTGAAATATACTCTACCATTAGAAATAGTCCATTAGAGTTTTCTTCTACTTGAAGTTGAGACTGGACTTCCTACCCTGTCTCCATGGAGATCATGGAATGATTGACACATTAGATACACAATGATGGGCCCATCTGGCAGCTGCTTCCTGTGGCAGAGAAGTCTGGCTGGGGGAAATACAGTGTTGGCATTGCTATACAGCACAGGAACATGGAAGCTTGAGGAGCCTGGCCCAGGATCTTGCAAATGTGGACTTCAGACTTGCATCTCTTCTACACCAGACTAAACTGCTGTCATAAGATCTTCCTGGCACCCACCTGCAGTCCCTTGCAGGAAACTCCAGAGTAGACCAGTATCTTAACATGGGATTAGAATCATAAAGCAAAATGTAACTGAGAGTAGGAAGAAAAGGCGTCCCCAGAACACACTGATGCACACGTCCTGTCTCCCAAGTGTCCTCAATGGGTCAAGAGCATCTTTTGCCAGACACTACAAAAGTGCAAGGCTCTGCTCCATACCCCTGACCCTCCCTCCCCACAGCAGATAAGACTGAACTGAGGCTCCTTCCACAGAGGATAGTAGAGACTAAATCAAGGGCATCCCCAGGACCCATGGAGAGAATACCCCACCAGTCCGCCCATGTCACAAGGACAAGAACCAGGGTGGTGTGCTGCTTCCTCTTCCCTTCTTACCTTCCCTCTTAATGGAGACAATATCCCCAGCTCCCAGAACCAGCTTTGCCTTAACTTGCATCTGTTTTGTTCAGACAACATGTGATTTAGATTCGATGTCTATGCACATGACCGCATCTAGTCAGAGGGGATGATTGTATAAATATGCATGTCGTGCAAATAGTGCACTTCTCCCTCCAATACCTGTGCACTCAGGTGAGGTAGTGAAGTCATAGTTAGAGTGGTTTTTATTTCATGGCACTGCCAGTTGGGAAGAGCTGCCCCTGTTCATGGCGCACTGAAATCTAAACTCCTTTCCCCACCGCCTCATGAGCATTGGTTATTACTTAATTTTTTGATGATGACCACTCTTTCAGGGTTCAGCTGGAATCTCAATCTGGTCTTAATTTGTGTTCCTTAAATTGCCAGCAACTTGAACATTTCTTTATTGGCCATTTATACTTCTTCTGACAAGTGTCTATTCACTTCAGTAGACCAGGTTTTGATCGAGTCTTTATCTAAAGTCATGAGGTCTAGTTCTTTTGAATTCTTAATATATTCTACATATACTTCAATGCTGCCACATTGGGGCCAAGCTGCAGCATGAGCTGTAGTGGTGAGAAAGCACATTCGAACCCTGGCAGCCACCCTTGCAATTCACTCCAGGACACCATGTGTGACAATGTCTCAAAGCCCACAGGCACAATCTCTTCTCCTTGGGAATAACCATGGGCTTCCTGGGGGTGGAGAGAAGCACCCAGACTCCAGACCAGTGGTAGTGAAACTATAGCAGGTATACCAGAGCTGACTGTTGCTACTGAAAGCTTCACCAAGTTCATCATCCCTGCCCTTCACTGGGCCTTCTCCTAGGAATCCATCTGTGACCGAGCCGGCCGACTCTGTTGCTCTGTAGCCGGAAGACGTCTCTCACATTTAGGAACATGACACTCCCTTTGGCCCACATGTGAAACTCAACACCACCATTTCTGAACTACATACACAAGCACTGTCTTCTTGCTTGAGAACAGATGGCAGAATGTTCCTCAGCGTTTGAGGGACCAGAGCGAGGAGGCGAGTGTAAATTTCACTATGAATCGATAACACTTAGTCAGCCAGCTTCTAAAGCAAGGAGTTTGACAAGCCCAGGAAGTGTCAGGGCCTGATTTCTCAGGAGGCCAGATGGCCTGTTCCTGGAGCAGAGGACAGGGACACTGGGCGGCCACCAGAAGACAAGGCAACTACGGCTCTGGTCACCTCAGGATACTGATCGTGATTACCAGATACACTTTCCCACAAGCAGCCTCCTAGAATGGTTGGCTGCCTGGGGAAGGTTAAAGGAGAAGTTTGGAGAAAAAATAATCTGAAGAAACCTGTGATCTGTGATCATAAACCTCAGTGCTCACACTACTAGGGTAACACAAAACATGGTGATCTGAGGGCACCCCTTGGGCCAGCTAAACGGGGCAATTTTCACCACGAAAAGAAAGAAGAGCCACACTATTTGTCTTTCTATTTTCTTATTACTGTCTGAGAAAATTCTCAACCTCTAAATGTTGGGAACAAGAGAGATTTCAGACAAAAGGAAGGTCTGGTCAGGAGGGCAACGCTCCTTAGGGATCTGCTAGACTGTGCTGAACTTGACAGTCGGGACCTTTCATTTTCTGATCCATTCTTGGAGGGATGTGTCACTCTCTCCATTTTATAGGCCAGGAAGGTGGACTTGAGCTGGAAACATTAATTGCCTAAGGTGACATGGCCAGCTAAGTGACAGAGATGGGTTAACACGGAAGTCTTCTGGCGACAAAGTCACACTCTGAAAACATTTCTGGATAGTGAGATTCACCCAACACTTGACCATAGTCCTCATTAAGTGAGGAGTTTCTTGTCACTTTGAGCAGTCAGGCTGACTCCAGATATCCTCCTTCTCAGAACATTATAAAGGCAGCTCTGCTTTGATGAGGAAATGAGACCAGATTATATGTAAGAACACTTTCAGCGCTATGACTCAATCTTTTTTTTTCTTGGAAACCCCATAGCTTTTGACATAGTAATCCTCATTCCATCGATTCACTCTGAGCAGAATTTAATATGAAAAGTCTATCCTAAATGTAGAACTTTTATATCCAAGAACATGAAGGAAGTTTTTGTGGAAAGGTAGTATATTAACTCCCGATGATTTGTTTTTTAAATGTAGACTTTCTTGCAATTCTACATCCTTTGAAGTATGAGGCTGAGGATGCATAGACTTTTCACCTTGCAATGTTACGGCTTTGTGAATCTATGTCAGTGGCAGCAATTAGACCTACAAGTCACTGACAGCCTCTTAGAAGGAAACCAACAATACACATATACTGTATTTTATATTGAAATCACTGTAATTATTATTTCTAGAAAATAATATGTCTGAACAGGGGTGACTAGAAAATGAATCATAAAACAAGATACTAATATTAAATAGACCACATTAAATTATTTCTTAAATGAGATGGGAAATAGATAACCAGCTTCCTACATAGACAGAAATAGCTATGATAAAAGTAAATAAACACACAAGTTTTCAGTAGGCATTACATTTTTTTCAGTCTACTGTTCTTTGAATCACTGTAACAAATCTGAAATTTAGTTTTGCCTAATTCATAGATAACCCAGCAATGCATTAGGATTTTAATGCTGAGAACTTAATGAGTCCTCAAAATAAATTCTATTATTATTATCTTCCTCTTTTAAGAGTGATAGCATGGACGTAGAAAGATAGAATGCCTGAATTAAAGGCAACATACTGGCCCTGAGTTGAGCTGAGCTTAGAAGGAGAATCTCAGAGTGTTCCCAGCCTTTCTTTCTTGATACCAGAGAACCACACCAAAAAAGAGCAAGTGTAGCCTATTGAGTTGCTAGTGATGGCACATAAGTTTTTCAAGATAAGTTGTGTACAGATCAATAGTCAGCCCGAGTGATACCTATGCCACTATGATAAAGCTCAAGGAAATCAAATGAAATTAAAACCAAATCTGCATGACTCTATTTCTTAGACTACACTCTCAGCCATGAAATCATATGCACAAGCAATTAACATCTCTTACACCTACCAGTTGGTAATTTTGACTGATTCTCCAAGGGTTTAACTTTCAGATATTAGATTCTCAGTAAATACTTGTTGAAGAATAAATAATATCTCTGATTTGGTCATAAGAACAGAGATACATGCATAGAAGTGTCATATTGTGCCTCCTATGTTTGTGTCAATTATTAAAAGATAAATTCATGATAAATATATTTAAAACAAAAACCTCACAGCTATTTACTGACAATTTAGAGAACCTTGTCTATTTATGCAGTCACAACTATCATGAAAGAGTGCGTACTTGGTCTCCCAAAAAGTTTTAGTTTCGTTTGCCCCAATTATGACGACTCTGTGGGGGAAATACCACCTAGCAACAGACTTAGAGTTGCCATGAATCTGGAAGGGCAGGGAAGTCCCCACCCCAGGCACTGAACACTGCGAATGGAATGGACTTCAGTGGCCTGACTCTCCGCTCTGTGAGCCAGTCCTCCTGGAGAATTACTTCACTGGTCCCAAAGTTGGAGAGACAGCATCTCAGCATCCCTGCTGGTATTCCTGAAGACCTGCTGTGCATTTACTGCCATCTCTTTCCCCTCAAATGTCTGGAAAAGCATCAAAAAAGTATCCATAATCAAAATAGGTATTAACCACAAATAGAGCTCTTAGAAAAGATGCACCATGTGACCCACAATAAGTACCTCTTCTCCCCTTGATTTGTCAGCCTATTGGTGGGACAGGTTGGATCTGCACACTGCACATCTGACCAGAAACACAGTGAGGGGAGTCAGAAACAAAGAGAGAGGAAGGGAGAATGCATGGTGGGTTTTTTCCTTCCTCTCCTTCCCTAGCTGCTTGGCCATTTAAAAGGAAGATGCACTCCTTGGCTCCTGTTACTTGAGAATCTTTCCAAATCTGTCTCTTTTGTTCTAAGTGTGGGAACCCTATATTCTCCTGTCCTACCCTTGCCCACCTTGTCCCATGGCTCGCTTCCCCTCATCTGCAATGTCAGTGCCAGTCCATCATACAGGGGACAGATTGCCACCTGGTCTTCCTCTCATTAAGTCAAAGATGGTCATGGGAGCCACTGCTTTAGTGGTTTCTCATCTCTTGCTCAACTCTCATTTCTGGTGATTAGTAAAGATACCCAGAGGAGACCAAAAAAGAAGGGCAGATCTGTCATGTTGGGGGCTCCATGACCCACAGATCACCTCATGATTCCCAAGCAGACCTTTCCGTGATCACAGCTGCATCTGTGAGTGCACCACACAAAGTCATCACATACTAAGAAGACAAATATTCTCTGGAAATGTTAGATTTTCAATCAGCTTAATCTCAGAGAGTCAGCTGGGGACAGCTTCATGTGCCTGTAATCCCAGAGATCTAGAAAGCTGAGGCAGGAGGAATTTAAGTTTAAACCCAGCCTGGACAACTTAATAAGATCTTATTTCAAATTTTAAAAAGACTGAAGGCGTAGCTCACTGAGAGAGTCCTGGGTTCCATTTCTGGATAGAGAAAGAGGAGAAGAAAGAGGCAGGGTGGGGCAGGCCGAGTGAGGAGAAGAGAAGGGAAGAGGAGAGGAGAGGAGAAAGACAGGGGAGGGGAGGGGAGGAGAGGGAAGGGAAGGGACACTAGGGAGGTGAGGGAAAGGGAGGGGAGGGGAGGGGAGGAGGAAAGGACAAGACAAGAGATGACCACGTGAACTTAGTGTAAATATGGGAGACTATGGTGCTAGGTGTAAACCACAATGGAAAACTATGGGAAATGAGAAGCAGAAAGAACACCTGAGAGAAAAGCTGAGGAATATGAGATGTGGACCAGGAGGGTGCTCACTGGCTTAGTGGAGGCCTCGTGGAGCCATCAACACCAGCCCTGGGCTTCCTTCTTCCCCTCCAGGCTCTGAACCACTAGTGGCAGGTGGGATCCATGCAGCTCTTACCCAGTCTCTTCCAAGCACGGGTCTGTCTAGAAGACTTGATGGAGAAAAGAAATGCTGTGGAAAGGTGAAATGGGAGGGATCTCTCATTTCCTGATGAGGAAGGGGTGAGTGTGGGGCCTCCAGCAGGGGTGGGGCAGCTTCTGTGATCACTGATGTCTCTGAGTCTTTGTTTCCTCTGCCAGGGTAGTTTGGGGTCACTGCAAGTCTCAAAGGTATTATAATGGCTTCTAGACCAATCTTCCCATTTGGAAATCCTGCTTGTCATGCCCAGGGATTCCATCCTGTTCTTTGTATTCACCTGGTGTCACTGAAATTGGCATGTTAGTAATATTTACTACTAATAAATGCCAAATTCAACCAAGACACTAACACAGTATCAATCTGTTTGAGCTCATTGTTAATTAAGCATGTGCTATTTCCTTAATTTTATTGGGGAAAAAAAAGAATAGAATATTAAAATAAATGAGAAGAAATTTAAAAATTCATCATATTAAACACTTTTATTGGGAAAACTTACAAATTTCACTTGAATTCCATGTAAAATCTATTAGTGTCCAGGCTGATCTTGCCAGAGACAAAGTCCTTGAGTCAGAAGGATATATAGTTTCATAAGAATTTAATAAGGTCAAATTTATTCCTTAAAATGTTTACTATTATTCTCTCTACCAAAGATATTACAGGATAAAGAAAGATAGTATCACATGACACAGCACAAAATAAAAATGTATAAAGCTGACAAATTTTATGAAGAAAGAATTACCATGCAATCTACCTTTAACATTATAAAATATAAAAAAGACTAAAAATACTTTTTGAAAAATTATTCTTTTCTAATAATTTTTCAGAGTTTGGTAATATCTCCTCACAGCTTAATAGTCACAAATATAAGGAAAATACAATTACCTGAAAAAACTGTAAATAGTAATAATAACAATTAGATTGAGTAGTCAAGGGGACAATAGCATGATATTATTAAGAATGACATTTTTGAAACATACTTTCAGAGTATATACATGTTCACATGTGCATTCACATGCGATGGTTTTTCTGTCCTGGAATACATCTTTGCTACTGAAGTTTTGTTGCAGATCTTTCAGACATGAAACCAAAGCTCAGTGAGGTAAAGTGATTTTCCAAGTATCTTTTTTTTTTTTTTTTTTTGAGACAGGGTCTCACTTTGTAGTTCAGGCTGGCCCTGAGCTCAGCCTCCAACTCACATCACAGCAATCCTCCTGCCTTTGCCTCCCGAGTGCTGGGATTACAGGCGTAAGCCAACACACCCAGCACTGTGATATGTAGTACTGGTTGCTGCTGGAGTGAGTCTCCATGCCCAATATTGTTATGTGGTTACTGGGGACCGAACCCAGGTCCTTGCGCTTGCAAGACAGGCGCTGGAACCACTGAGCTAAATCCTCAGCCCGATTTTCCAAGTATTTTACAACAAAGAAAGGAAGCACTGAGCCTCTGAGCATGCCTTGTTTTGGGATCTAGTCTCTGGAGGGCAAGACTACTGCTGTTTGTCTTTAAACTGCACAATGGTCCATTAGTATCTGGGAGGCCAAGAGAATTCTAAGATTGTTGAGTCTGAGACTTCTATTTATATTTCTATTATTTTTTCAGGAAGTAAATGTTTTCCCAGAATCCTACTGGCTGCAGTATGTCACATGACTGCACCACTACAAAGGAAGATGGGAAAGTATGCCTCAGATCAGGCACAATTAAATGAGACAGGAAGTAATTTTTTTTCCCTTAACCTCACTGGCCATAGTATGTCATGTGACTACATCTATGTAAAGAAAGCTGGAAAAGTTCACCTCAGGTCAAGCACAATTAAATGATCTAACTGGCCTATTGCCAACTGATATTGGTGCCCTTTTTGGAGACATTGTTATCTCACACAAAACTTCAGCTAAAAGGTGGTGATTGCTGGTTGGACAGATAACTACCCTTGATTTCCACTGATAGACCTGGTTCCTCCTGTGTTCAGGCACCAATTTCTGGCAGGGAATTTTCCATGAGGTATATTCCTGAAACAAAATTATGACTTTAGTATGATCTGTAAGAAGAGTGGATTTGGAAGTCACTATAAAAAAGTCCCTGTTGCTTGATACTTTGGTGGTGTTTCTAGCAAACATTGAACACTGTGGCAAATGTGTCCAATCATTTCCCATTGACCCCAGTCTGCTTATTGAGTTTGATCTCATGCCTCTTGCAAGACTCCTAGGCCCCAGCACAAACCAAGTTCAGGGATCCCCTCCTCACTGAGCCTTATCTCACCACCGTCTTTACACTCTGGCCACACTGGGAACAGCTCCTCTGCCCTTCATGTCCCCAAGTCTTCCCTTCCATCTTCCCCTCCCTCCTCCTCTTCCTCTCTCTCATCCTTTTATAAATATCGAAGTGGGTTTTATGTGGTTCACTCTCCTCTTCCTGTGCATCACTCTCTGGGCCCAGCCTATCTCCCAGGCAGGCTGCACTGTCGGGATCTGTTGTGTACGTGCTTCATGTCAGAGAGTGACTTTCCTGGTGAGGAGCTTGCATCGAATCCTCCTGCACTACTGATGTGTCCGTGGCAGAACATGACTTTACTGCCACTCAGGCTCCCCAGGGAAGACAAGGCTGTGGAGATGACAATGCGTGCTAAGGTGTCCAGCCCAAGCCATGCCAGCTGACACAGGGTAGGAGGCCATCAGGTGACCTGATTTGTCTTCACTGGAGAGACGTCATCATCCATCATGATTAGTCCACACACAGAGCTGCTCGTCCAACTCCACACTTGTCCTGGACATCTCTTCCCAGTGACTGTGGCATCTTCCTCCCCTGCCTGTTGCTATGCTCTGCTGCCCAGGTTTGAGTGGCAGCTCTGCTAGAAGAACAGGTGCTGCACAAGCCAAGCGAGCCCTGCAGACAGCACATGGGCAGCGGCGTCCCCGGGGAGCCCAGCTCTGCACTGTGGCCACCTAACTGCTCCTCCCAGGGTGACAGGGCCAGGCCAGCCCAGCCCTGACCAGATGTTTGGGAAAGTTGCCAGACTTAAGTCAAGAAAATTGCAGTTAACTTAGATAAGGTGAAATAAGCATTAACGAAGCCCCTTCTCATGGTTTTGTTTACAAGAAAGGCTCAGATCAAAGGTAACTTGGGGACAGTGTGAGGCAGGTCCCAGGGAAGGGTGCCCCATCCACAGAGCTGAGTTCCAGCACCCAAATTGCCTCCAACTTTCTTGAGGATCTATAATCCTAGTACTTTGAAAGGCTGAAGCAGGAGGATTGCGAGTTTAAACTCAGCCTGGGCAACTTGAGGATTTAGCAAAAATTTTTAAATAAACACAGGACCGGGGCTGAGCTCAGTGGAAAGGCCCTGAGTTCAGTCCCACTTCAAGGATAATACAACAACAAAAACACGCAAGACTGGACCTCTGAGGAGCTAATGGGCAGAGGCTGCACTGAGGCTCAGAGAGCAAAGCCCACTGCCTACCATGTGCTGGTCCAGGCCCTGCACCACCTCCAGCCCAGAGCCGCTGGCTCCAGAGCCCAGACCTCACCCTGCGCTGCAAGGTGCAGACCAGCCAGGGAGGAGGCTGGGTGTGAAAGGCTCACGGCGAAACTTGAAATGAGCTGAGCTGAAACCCGAAACAAGATGCGCTGACTGCGTCCTGCCTGGAGGAAGCCGTGGGCAGCCGGGCCTGTGACCCGGTCTGGGGCCCTGGCCAGCTCCTTTGATGTGGGAGCTGCTGGGCCCTGCTCAGCAGTTTCTGACAGTCTCAGCCCCGATCAGACTCAGGCCAGATTTCACGTGAAGTGTGCAGCTTCCAAGAGCGCCCAGCTCAAAGTGAAACAGGGGCAGTGAGAATTCACACAGCCTGAAACCGAAGAGGGGAGGTGAGGACATTCAGGGAGAGCCCTCCTGCGCAGCACCGCGCCTGCACCCTGTCCACCTGTCAGCTGCACTCCACTGTGCGGGGCCCAGGGAGCTCAGAGGGAAAGCACAAGGGGCCTGGACGCTTGGGCTGCAGACCGGCTGGGCCCCGGTACTGCGCGTTGTCAGGGCGTGCTGACCCTGCCTGAGTCGAGTATACTGACAAACCACAGATGACTTGTTCTCTCAGCCCACTCTTCCTAACAGGACCGAGAGAGACGTCCTGAGCCCCGTGCCCCATGTCACTCTGCTTTGTGGGTTGTGTGCAGTGCTCTTCAGCATTTGTCAGCACTGTCACACCTGAATCTTTGGTTTTAAAACCCGATCTCTTGACCCTGGTGTAATGGCACATGCGATCCCAGTACTCAGAAGGCTGAGGCAAGAGGATCGCTGAAAGTTTGAGGACAGCCTAGGCCACACAGTGAGTGCACAGCCAGCAGAGCATGAGCTATAAAGTGAGCCCCTGTCTCAAATAACAAAAATGTACTGAAATATAATTTACACATTCTGGTATCACATTCATCCATTTCAGGGCACTAGCCTTGTTTCTTCTGTATTTTCAGATAATCACTCTCAATGAGTGGCCGTCTGCCAACCCAAGTAGCCCAGAAAAAATGGCAATAGAAAAGCCCCTTCCAGCAGCAGTGGGTTTCACTGCAGGCGTCACTGTCTTCCCTTTCCTCCCTGGGCTCCAGTCAGGACAGACCAGTGCTTGGGCCTCCAACTCCACAATTATGGAGTCACTAACAGGACATCAGAAGCAACTGTGGGGGTGCTCCTGGCAATGGGGTCCTCTGGCTGGCTCCTGTCTCTGGGCTGTGTTTCCCGAAGTGGAGGCCGACGATGACACCAACCAACTGGAGTGTCCCTTCCTCCATGTTCTGTCAGCACTTGCTTCCAAATATGCCCCACTTGTCAAACTGGAAGCAGCCTGGAAGGCTGGAAGAGTCCTGTGTGGAATCCCTTCTCCTTGGATTCCCTGCTTCATCCCATCTTGCAGTCAGAACTAAGGTTTTTAACCTCTTAGATTTTCAGCTTTCCCTTAAGCTGAGCAAAAATGACGTTAGCACTGAAGCTGGCTGGTCGAGCAGGTTGCAATAAAAGGAGAGAAGCTCTGCGTTTCAAAGATCCCCTTCAGTCCCTGGCCTGCACACCGCGCATACAAAACACTCCATATGTTTGATGTGGGCTCCAGGGTTTGTGACCGACCGTGATTTCAAAAGCAGATGTTATTAATCTTCTAAATGCTGCACACCCGCCACGATGCCATTCGGCACTAGCAGTGGATATGCTGCCTCCTTCCTGGTTGCGGATAATTATTTTTAAGCACTAGGAGAGGCTGTTTGCATTTCACAAGAGTTGGGACCGATTTACCTTTGGAGGATCCAGGGTCAGCCTGGGTCGGAGAGGACAGGAGGGTGAGCGCAGGGCCCAGATCCGGTGGGCAGTGCAGGTTCACAGTGGGAAACCTGAATGTCTGAGCCCAGAGTTCAGGGTTCACCTGCCACATGTGGGGGGATCCCAGGGCAAGGAGCTCAGTCACAAGAGCAAGCAGACATTGTCAGCACAGTGCACAGAGACACAGTGGCCTTCAGTCTCTGGTGCTTCCTCCCACACCATCAAAGTGAAGAATTCCCAAGGGCCTAGAGACAGGGCTGCCAGGCAGGAGAGAGCAGAGGCAAAGAGCATCAGCACTCAGGACGTGGAGAGCGTATGAGAAGACTCAAACCAGATGTTTGCTGGGGTCCTGGGAGGCTGAGGATGGGGCACCATGAACTTGCAGGTCAAGTTAAAGGTGGCCTACAGTCAGAAGACTGGCTCCAAGGTTCCTTCCACCATGCCCTGCCCTAAGTGCTTCTTCCCCCTGCGCAAGCAAGACAGCAGAGCAGGTGTCAGTCTCCAGGAAGCAGAACAGAAGGCTGCATATGGCTGCAGGTGTAGCTCAGGGGCATCGCCACCTTCTCTCAAGTGCAAGCTCGTGAGTTCCACACAAAGTCTGCTGGCCCCCAAGGAGAGTCTCAGCCCCAGGCCCAAGCCACTCCCCCACATGGCACTGAACTCAGGCACCATGGTGAGAGCCTGGTCTGGCAGCTGCGGAAAGGTTCTCATCACCAGAGGTGCAGCCAGCCCAGCATTGAGAACCCCCAGGGACTGACTGGAGTGGAGCCCAGCTGCCCTCTCCTTGACGGAAAGTATTTGCCAAGTTTTCCCGCCCCACAGATCCCCAGGCCTGCACCACAGGGTCTTTGTCCATGGGAAGCATTATCCACCGCGGGGGTCCAAGGAAAGTGGAGATGCGGATCCCAAATCAGAAAAGAAAACGAGACAATGTGGGGACAGAAGGCAATTATATAATCCACAGCTAAAAGAAGATGTGGCCTCTACTGCAAAGAATAGAGTATTAAAAGAAAACATTTGAAGCAAAGGAAAAATATCTTAGGGACTGAAAGCTAGCTTAGTACTTAACACTGCTGAATTGTATATTTAAAAGCGGTTAAGAGAGTAGGTATTTTGCTATGTATATTTTATTATAATTAAAAACTTAAAATGTTTAGTACAGTATATACCACATATACTATATATATTGTATATGTGATAGGTATACTCTGTATGCTATAGACTAAACAGCTATTTGAGTACTTACTGTATATTTATCTACATACATTATAATTATTAAGACAAATGCTTATATAGAGATACACACATATATACACTATAACTACCATGATACTGTATATGATATATATACATATTATATGGATATATATACTATATACTAACACAGTAGCTCCGAAACACATTGTGTGTGCATGTATGTATACAGTAATGTGTATGTGTGCATCCTATGTATATAGGATATATTAGAATCCACTTTAAACTAATACTATAAGGACAAATAATCTAATAAAATGGGCAATAGGCACCATAAAACAATATAGCCTGATGGCAAGTCAGGACATGAAAAAATATACAACATCATTACTTGTCAGGAAAATATAAATAGAAAGCACAAGATGCCATTATAAGTCTACCAAAAGGGCTAAAAACAAGAAGACTGAAAAAACTAAATATTAGCAAGGACATGGAATAACCAGACACTTCTTTTATTGGTAATGGTAGTTTCTGTAAACATTACAACTTCACCACCTTGGACTTAGAAATTTCACATATAAGAATTTACTCAATTGGAAAAAAATTATAGAATAATTACATACAATATCCACAGCAGCCTTATTCATAATAATCCCAAAGTGGAAATAACCCAAGAGGCTAAATAAAGAGTACTCGAGGGAGTGTGGTGGCACATGCTCATCATCCCACCACTGTAGGAGCCTGAGACAGGAAAATCATGAGTTTGAGCTGAGATTGGTTAATTTAGGAAATTAGCAAGAGCTTGTTTCAAAACAAATAATACAAAAAAATTGAAAGGGATATATCTTAATGGAAAAGCCCTGGGTTTAGTTCTTAATAATACACAGACACACACACACACACACACACACACACACACACACACACACACATACACACACACACACACCTAACAGTGCTGTTTTGAATTTGACTCATCAACAAGAGGCAACACACCTCTCCAGGACCTGCCATAGCTCAGAGAAGTGTGAGAAGCACGTGAGATAACTCAGCTGGACATGCTACACACTTTCGGTTGTACAGTCCTACAACACGCTAAGCATGCGTACAGCAGGGAAGTCAGCACAGTAATTTCGCAGGTGACAAGGAGGGCTGAGAAGTAGCCGGAGGGAAGCCCCAGGTGCTGCCAGTGCCCATGTCTTGGCCTTTAGTCACAAGGTGTGAACACTGCCCAACACTCACCAGAGGGCATGCTGCAGATCTGGGAGTTGCAGGGAATCTTAATTTACCTTCAACAAACACAAAATAAGTCTCTAAAGTAGCTGTGTTTCTAAAAGATAGAAGAGTGGGAAAAAGTCAAAAATACTTTCATGGCCTCTCTGAGAGTCCTGTGGAATGAATGGTACCAAGTGTAACTGTCACTGGGCAAACAGTGGAGGCCAAGGGAAGGTCTGCAATATTTTCTGAGAAGAAGTACTGGCTGGGGACAGTCATGTGCGGGTGCCATGGAACATACGAGGCTTTTCAGCAGCTACCCCAGAGCCAGAAGACTGTAGCTCAGTGTCTGTAGGATGCAGGGAATGTTGGCCCATGTGGGATTCTGTACCCAGGGAAAGTCATGTGAGGATGTTTGAGAAAAGTTCCTAGACACTTTCTCCTGAGAAGGCAGAAGACTGAGAACCCAGAATAAGGATGCCAAGTGAGAACAGCTGTCCAGGGTACAAGGCTATACAGGCTTCAGCGCAGACATGAAGGGAGGAGAATTCTCATCAGGGAGAGAGAAGGCTACAGGACAACCACTGCTGTTAGCAGAAAAATAGGATCCAATCAAAGTAGGGATGCAGAAGGCTCTGGAAAGGATGTTTCCTAGAACTAAACTAGACCCAATAAACAATCTGATTCTCCAGCTGCTTCAAGAGGAGCTCAGGTAGCACACTGGGGATAAGTTATTGAGAGGAACCTAGAAAGAACAGTGATGACTAAGACCAGAGAAATGGTTTAAAGGCACAGATTAAAGTCATCACACACTCGAGGACTCAGCAAGGATAGTATGATGTGACCTTCGCAACGCCGTTATTAAATGTCATGTCACATAAAGATGGATCAGTATTTAGCAGATGAAGAAACTTGAAATTTCTGGATCCAAGTGATGGGCACCATAGAAGTTTCTACCTTCATTGCAGAAGGAAGTTATTCTTGAGGCCCAAGAATAGACATTAAACATGCACGGTGTAAGTGGGCAGTTTGAAGCATGTGGAGGTAAATAAGAGGTACAACAGCTGAGCATTTTAAGGTATCTCAGGGTGGTTACTGGGGGAGATTAAAGTAGGTGGAGTTTTACTTTTCTATATCAAAATCTTCCTAGGCTTGAGTTTTAAGACATATATGTGTGTGTGTGTGTGTGTGTGTGTGTGTGTAGGTAGGTAGATAATAAAGAAAAGAAGATAGATGGGTAGATAGTCCAACTTGTAGTTCTGTACCCAGATGCCAAACCACAATCATTTGGATATGTCACAGAAGGACATTTGAGATATGTCTTTTGTGTCATACTTTCAGGAACAATGGATTGTGCACCCAATCCAACAGATGTTGGTAGGTGTCATATGGATAGGTAGTTAGGCAGACAGAAGATGTAGATAGACACAGATGGACAAAATGTTGGCTACTTTAAAAACTCTTGTTTAGAAATGTGTAAGGTGACATGGAAAGCCATCAACCCCATCCTGCATGGTTAGAGAGAGCTCCTGGAAGGCCCTCATGCTGAGCCAACTCCTGAAGAGGTGTGAAAAGTGCAGGCTGGGGCAGCACAGTGGAAAAGAGTGCAGGGGAGGACGGCTGAGAGGCAGGGAAGGGGCATCCAGTAGAATGGCTTGGCCAAATAAGAGCCCTTCTTTGACACTAAAGTCACCTCCCTAGAAGCACCTCGTGGGGACCTTCCTCACTGTGCAGTGTAGAACTGCACAGAAAGAGGGAGTTCTCAGGATGGTTATTCATGGTGCTGATTCCAAGAAACTGCACCTCAGGGAGGGACACAGAAGTTCTGGGAACCCCAGAAAAGGAGACTCCCCAGGGACCCAGAACTGAAACACTGTCCTGAAGGACCTCTGCAAGGACACTTGAGGGTCAATCAGGAGAGACCAAAGCTCAAGGCGGAACACCGAGGCCCCACGGTGGGGCCCCAGATCGACTTCAGGGGCTGGGGGCCAACCTCTGATTAACCCTTGGTGACTCATCACCCAGCCAGCTACTGAGATAGGCTTTTGGGTGACAAGATGAGGCTGGACTGAAGATATCCAGGAGACAATCAAGCTCCCATGAAGGAGATAGGAGAGGGTTACATCTGTTTGTAGGTAAAGGTCTGTGGGACCAAAAGACACACATAAGGCCACACAACGAATGCTGGAAATTTTGCCAACATACTTCAGTTCCAAATCAAGCAATTCCCACCCTACTGCACTAGTAAGTCACAGGAGTCCACCATAAAACCATTCAGTAATAATCACATTGTATATATAACCTGTATCTTAAGAAGCGTTTCCATACAATGCAATGCCTAGCAAGTAAGAACCAGTGTAGAACTCTCATTCATCCTGGGAAGATTAAAGTGCCAGGTAAGGGGCACAGTTGAAAGTAGCCTCAGTTCCACGAGATAGCCATATGCACTGATGGTAGCACAGGTCAAGCCTACAGTAATGACATTCGATAAATGTTCAGTGAGTGACCATCATTTTAGCTGGACTTGGTTTGATCCTTAGTCTGTGCCTTGTATTCTTCCTCTATTCCCAATGTTTCCCCTCTTATCATTCTTCTACCCCAATGGAATTCTTAGACTTGTAATGAATTCAGGCAGAAAGCAGAGTATAGACAGCATCTACTACATTCTGGGCCCTGTACTGGTGTTTGCAACGGGACACACAATTCTCCCACAGCTCCATGCCATGGCCAGTGTCACTATTCGTGTTTATGCACCTTTTCCATCTGTAACTGGCATAGCAAGAAATCTTGTCCGGAGTGTAAACTGTTCTATAGGCTCCTGCTGCTTCCTCATCTTAGACACAGAAAATATACCCTGTATTTTCTTTCTGGTCAAACCTGAAGCTGTATTCGTTTCCTGTACTGCTGGAGTAAAAAATTACCATCACCTTGGGGACTTAAATCACAGTATATTCTCTTAAGGAAACCAACACAGGTTTCACAGGTTAAAATCAAGTCTCTGCAGGGGTGCCTTCTTTCCTAGAGGTCCTGGGGTCAGATTAATTCCTGTGTCCTTCCCAGCTTCGGGGGGTCACAAGCATGCTCTAGCTCATGCGTCCTTTCCTCAAACACCCCATGACATCATGTGTGTGGTTCTGGGTCTCCGTCTTTCTGCCAATGCCAGGAGAGATTCTCCGTCTCTGAAGATTCATAGCACAAAATGGCCTGGGGTTTCCTTGGAGGAGCTCTCCCCTCAGCCCATATTCTTCCTCACAGCTCTAAAGTTCCCCTGCCAGTTAAGGCAATATGGTCACAGGTGACAGGGACAGAGACATTTCTGGGAACTTTCTTTCTTTCCACCACATGGCTCAGAACAGGAGTCCACAATGGGCATGAGAGGCCCTGCCTGTAATTTTGCTCGGTCCATCATTAATGACCCAACACTTAGGTATCTATCCCATAAGGAATAGTCTCATCTCTGTTATCAATTCAACACCATTATCAGTATTACTATTATTACCATAGTAATTTGCATCAGTGCAAATGTTTTTTGCATGTATCATTTAGCTGGACAACATGAAGCCATATGTGCAAGTGGACTTAACCAACTTCAATTTCTTCTGCGCAGAGACTGCTGCTGGGTGACAGGGCATGGCACTAGATGCTCACAGATGCCCAGGAATCACTTTGGAGCTGCACAGAAAGCAACCTTATTGCTATGACTTAAGTAGAACAGAAAGATCTGCACTTAATTTAAACTTTAGAAATGTGGATAATTTTTCCACTTCTCAGATTTGTGAAGCTACTGGACTTTGTTGAAGAATGAATCACTTAGAACTAAATTGCAAATTGCAACTTGTAGATGGATTCACGGGTGAGTGTGTTGGTGCAGAAGAGCCTGTCACTCTCAGAGGACAAGGTGAGCTTGGGCTACTCTGTCCTCTCTGTGCAGACCTGGGCACTGACGGAGTAAGGAACACGACACAGCTGGCTTGTCTTTCTGTGCAACGGGAAAAGTCCACTTAGGCTCCGTACATGAGACTAACCAAGTCGTTTCAGGGCCTCAGCTTCAGTGGTCCCATTTGTAACTGAGCAAGATGGAGTCTAAGCATCCTCGTGTCCTGCCTCTATCCTGCTTTCCACAGCGTCACAGTAGAGCAGCTGATGTTTACCACTCATCAAAGATGACTTTGGTGTCCCTTTGACAAATGCTTCTCTAATTTCAATGCTCTGTGCCTATCCTGGGGATATTGTTGGCTCAGGATTCTGGCATTTCTGGGAGGTTCCCAGGGACACTGCTGTAGGGTAGGCCACACTATGAGTCATGACCAGTTCCACACTGCCAGGCACAGTCTTCCAGGGCCTTGCCCACTTCTCGACCACTCCTACCTTGCATCCCTCACAGGAGCTAGGGGTTGTCTCTGGGACTCAAACTGTTCCAAACTCCTCAAGTGGCCAGGACAGGAACAAAGCAAGGTCCACCTGAGTGAAGAAGAGGGCTTTACCTGACACACTTGGTGCGAGCTGGGGCAGCCAGGAATCAGGGCATTTGAGGAGTACATCTCTCTGCTGCCCTTCACTTCTGTGCCAGGAGACAAATGCCAGGCCAAGGACAGACACTTGCAGAGTGTGTGTGTGCAGAGAGGAGAGGGGTCAAAATCACATGCTGTGGTCAGGCACTGCTGACCACTCTGTGCACAAGCTCAGAGCAGGAGGAGGGACTCAGTTTCCAAGATGTGGCCATGGCAAGAGTAGCCCCAGAGGCCCCGCACTTGCTGCCCTACCCTAACCTGGGGACAGGCATTTGTGATGTTGTGTCAGGTGTGGAGGGGAATCTACGCAGAGCCCTTTGTGCCCTTTTCACCCACTCTCCAAATCCAGGGCTCCTCTGTCCCCCCGCGCCTGGGCCCGCGCTCCCAGCAGCAAGGCTGACACAGGAGCTGTCTGCAGCGTGTCCTGCTCAGCCCCAACATCCTGTACTATCATGCGTGATCACCCATCTCTCCCACCTTTGCACCTTCCTGGGGCTGCACTTTGCACGATAGACATCTTTTCCTCTTTTATGTTGACACAAGAGCAAAATTTACTTAAGACAGAGTGTACAAAGCTAGCTTTTAAAATATATTTTTTTCATGATGTGGGAACTGAGCCCAGTGCATCTCACATACAAAGCAGGTGATGAGCCACAGAACCACACCCTAGCCCTGCCTGGAGATGTGAATGTGGACCTTTTCAGGGCTAGCACTGCCCTCTCTGGACAGAGGCAGTGATCCCAGCTCAGAAGGGAGAACCGCTGGCACCCTTCAGGATGTTGGGGAAGGCAGACACCTGACATGCATCTTACACACACACTGTCTTCATGTAGTGTTGGGTTTAGAGGACACAGACCTATTGAAAGCCAAGCTGCAGATCTACATCTGGTAGGAAGGCTGGGCTAGGTACTCAGCCGTGCCAGCTTCAGAGCCTACCATGTTGCTTTGACACCCTGGCCAGTCCACCCAAGGCACCAACCGTGGTCTGTGATGTGGGGCCCTGGCATCAGGTGCAGCATGACCCTCCTACTGCATGAGCTCCAACCAGAACCGGCCCTGAGCATGTTGGGAAGCATGTGTTCTGGTTTATATATGTTTTAGCCCATTTCAGCTTTGTGGCTAAAAGACCTCAGTCCTTGGGGCGACATCAGATTGATGGCCTTCACCAACACTAACGTTCCCATTTAAAATCAGAAGCAATTTGACTCTCTTCGTTGTTACTGCCATAAATCCTATTGGATTCACCTCAAATGGGACAAATTTCAAATTTCACCCATGAGACCTTTATCGGGTTTGTTTCCCATTCAGTAACCCACAGTGGAAAATGGATTTCAGAATTGTGTACATTGCATTTGAGGCTGAATATTTTAAAACATGAATGCATACCCAAAAAACATTGTCATAGGGCAAATAAACTGGGCACTGACCTGTATCAGTAAGAGAAATTAACTCCATTTCTCCCAGAGAGAGTGAGATTGCTCTTCTGATAACACTCCCATGTTCTCACAAAATACAACAGCACAGAGAAAAGCCCAGGCCGGTCCTGCTGTTTCTCTTGTGCCTTTTCTACACTCCTCTTTGATACTGCAGCCCACAAAATAAGATGTAAAGGATGTAAAAGCTATTAGGACCTTACCAACCACACACGTATGACTCAGCAACCAGTAGGTGAGAGGAAAAGGCACATTTTTACATTTACAAATTCTGACACAGACACCACCAGGTCACATTGAGAACAGGCAACAAAACACCGCTTGGGATTCAAGCGCCCAGGTAATCTCACAGACGAAAAGGCATTAGTGACACCACAAAGTGCTGTTTACCACACCTTGTTTATAGCCATGCCTCTTACATTCTGTAACATCGCTGAATTCCATTTCTGCTCAAAGTTACCCTAGTGTCAATTTTCTAATCTAATTCCTAATCTTGGAAATGTGCCCTGATTTCTGTTTCACTCAAGCCAGTAATAAGATATTGTTTTCCTGTTTTATTATCGATTTTCCATGGTTATCATAGTGTCCTCATTTATTACTGTCTATGGTTCCTCATATACGTCTTGACATCCAGGGCAGATATTGTAAACTCGGGGAAAACACATTGGAAATTCATGCAAGCTGTGGGACGCTGGAGATGTTATCGCAAGCCCCTTCTCTGTAAGCACGAAGAAATCACACACTGACTCCTCGTTCATTCAGGTATTAGTCATTGGACAGCTCTGTCCCAGGACTATGTCACAGGGGCTCAAGGCTGTGACAGGGAAGGAGACCCAGCCATGACCTGCGGAGCGGAAGGTCTCACGGGCCACAGATAAGCACAGCTCAGCGTCACTAGGGCTGCACACTACAAGTGTGCACATCTTTGGAGATGACAACATTGTTCACATTTATCAGCTCGCGTGATCATTACAGGAGCTCAGCGAGATAAGGGAGACTGATATTAACCCTTGCATCAGGAAAGGAAGCTGTTAGGCATCTAAAAGCTTTTTTGAGGTGTTTGATATTTGACCAGGGATCTGGGACTGAAGGGCAGAGTCTCCACCGCCCTCTGGCTGAAGAGGGCAGGGAGTGAGGAGCTGGCAAACTCCCTACAGGTGGCCAGGAGGGCATGCAGAGCTCTGGATAGCACTGGAACCTGCTCCCAGGGCACCACACACTGGCACCTCCGGCCCAGGCAGGCCTGGTGCAGGAAAATCAGGCAGGCACAGGGGGCTGACCAGGGTCCTCTGGAACTTCAGCAGAGGGCTTGGCTGTGTCTAATTATCTTCCCTTTACAGATCAGACACTCAAAGAGTATAAATAACCCTAAGAGTACAGTATCAATGGATTTTATGATAATAGAGGAAACATTAAAAAGTCTACCAATAGATCATCCTTTCTATGGAAGGATACAGGAGATCTATAAATATGTACAGATATGGATCATTTCTCTTTACATAAGTGTATAACTTATTTTATATATAACCAATATATATGTGTGTGTAGGTACAAACTAGGTTCTAGAGAGTTATGAACTATAGACAAAAATAGAGTTATGGGTGGCTATTTTTTACCTTTTTCTTAGGACACCTAGTTTGCATCCTGAGCAATCACCGGGAACTAGATCACACATACTGCAGATCTTTAGCTTCATATCCCTTCGTGAATCAACGGCCACCACATAACTCACCCAGCGAAGGAAGCCTTCATGAGCCACGCTCAGGGACACATAGGACCCTCAGCTCCTACTGTCACCACTGTCACTGATCACTAGCCTGGCTTCTCACAGCCTGTGCCACGTAGCCCTGTCTCTCTGTCTGTCTCCTACTTCATCCGCACTGGCACAGATTGTGTCCCACCACCGAGACTTCTGTTTGGGGGCCTCCAGCTCACTGTGTATCTTCACAGTAAGACTCACAGCGCTGCCCTGGGAGCAAGCTCTTAACTTGAAGGGGGCTGCATATTTGGCTTCTTGGTTTGTATCCATGTCCTGATATCTCCAGAAACTAAAACCACATGTGAACATCATCACAAGGAACAGGGTCCAAGTTAGCAGAAGGCCAAGGTCTGTGTTTGTGGCAGACTGATAACTATGTGGCCCTGGACGAAGCCCTTAATCTCTCTGTGCCTAGAATCACTGGTGACTTAGGGGGGCTTCTTTCTGTTATCCATCAGAAATGGCATTTCTAGGTCTGATGTCCCATAGGATGAAACAAGAATATGCCCTCCAAAGCTATAAGTGCTTTTGCCAAATTACAGCTTTAGACTTGGAATTTTCCTCCTGAGTTACTTGCTTAGATTGATGTTCTGGGCTCTTCCTCTATGAACTGGTCATGGTAAGGCCCTTTCCTTGGACTAGGGCCATCCTGTCTTCACTGGTGGTCCTCGCTGAAATCTTCCCCCCCAGGCTCTCCACCAGGACAGGTCACAGAGTGGTTCTTCTAGACCCAAGCCTAGGCACTCACTTCTGGGAAACACATGCCTTCAGCTGCCAGTAGTCCACTACACAGGCTCCGAGTTAGCACGGCGTTAAGAACTCTCCAAAACTTGGCGTAGACGCTTTAGGTCTTCATGTTCAGGCCTTTTTCTGACAAATCCTCCTGTCTCAGCTGCCCTCTACCTCCACCTCAGTGTGCCAGTCCCCATGCTGGGGAGGCTTCTGGGCATCTCAGTGATGCAATCAGATAACTCAGCTCTGAGGGTCAAGTCCACCCACCACCTGCTCACATGGTTCGTGACGTAAGAACTGTTTCTTGTCGGGGGGGGGGTCAAACCCATGGGCTTGCACACTCTAGGAAAGTGCTGCTCTGGCATTTCCAAATGGCTGAAAAAGCCTTAAAAATGATTGTATTTCATAACACATGGAAATTATATTAAACTCAAATTTCAATGTCCATAAATGAATTTTTTTTCTTTTCTTTTTAAAATCTTGTATTAATACATGTTTGCATACACAGTGTTTACGGTCCTCCGCTGGGGTTGATATGTGGACATAACACATCTCAATTATTTCCTGTATCGCCCTCCTTCCCTCACTTCTTCCTCCATCTCTTGCTACCCTTCACATTTGCAAAAGCTAGTTCTTGTTGTCAGTTCTTGATTGGTTTTTTATTTATCTTTGAGGTTTCTTATATAAGAAACCATGTCCTATTTAAACCCAAGAGTCTGATTTATTTCACTTAATATTATCTCAAAATGGACCCATTTTTCCTACAATTCATCCTTCTTTTTAGCAGACTAGTACTCCGTTGTGTGTAAATACCTCCTATCCTTTGTCTATTCATCTGCTGATGGACATGTAGCCTGTTTTCAAGTTTTAGCTATTGTGAATCATATTGCTATAAGCAGACTTATGCATATATCCTTGTAATATGACATCTGTAACACTTTTAGGAAGATAACTAGAAGGGGAATAGCTAGGTCAAATGGTACTTGTAGTTTTAATTTATTGAGGATCTCCATGTGATTCCCATACAATCCGTACTAGCTTATATTCCCACCAACAATGTAGAAGGGTTCTTTTTTCTCCACATCCTCACTACTGTCTGTTATTATTTGATTTCTTGATAAAACTCTTGAAAACAGGTGTAGGCAAGAACTTTGTGGACAGAACCTGAATTTCAGAACCAATAAATGACATCAAAAAATCAACAAATGAAATCATATCAAATAAAAGCTTCTGCACAGTAAAGGAAACAGCAGAGTGTCAAAGGACAACCTACAGAATGCAAAAAATTTTGTCAGCTATTCTTCAGACAGAACTAACATGTAAAGAACTAAAAACATTAACCTCCTAAAGTGAATGACTCAATAAAATAAACAGGCACTTCTTAGAAGAAAGACAAACGGCTAACAATACAAATGAGAAAAAAAAGCCTTCAATTTCCCTTAGCATTACAGAAGTGCAAATTAAAACAACTCTGAAATTCCATCTTGCTCCAGAAAAATGGCCATCATCACGAAATCAAATAAAGTTTTATTGGCACACCTCCACAGCCTATCATGGAGGTGTCATCTGTGGCTACTTTCCTTCAGAGTTCCCAGCTGTGCTAGAGACAACATGCTCATCAAATCAGAAAACACTTCCTAGCTGGGTTTGTCCAGAACACCTACTAAACTCCGACCTTCTTTGCCAACCCCAGCATCTGTAGGAGGAATGTCTAAGGACCCCTGGGGGTGCTCAGCTCCCTTATATAAAATGGCATGGTATTTGCATGTAATGACACACATTTTAGAACCTATATAATACAAGTCTACAGAGATAGCTGTGGCATTTTCCACATAATGATGGCAAGAAAAAGAATCTGTGCACGTACAACACAGACACAGTCGTTTCTCAAATATTTTCAATCTGAAATTGGTTGAATTTGAGGATGTATTTATAAATATAATATCTCACAAAAATATTTTTAAACATATGTCTGTATTCATTGTTAGCCTGGGTATCATGTTCCATCTCACTCTGTCCCTCAACCTCTAATGCCCAGGCCCCCAGTGGCGTGGAAATTATTTGCTAAGTGGCCTTGACTGGTGGGGCCCATGGTGCTCATAAGTAAGCCTGACTGGTGGCTCTGTGCAGTTGTCTATTGGTGTGTTTTCCAGGGGTGGCTCTCCTGAGGAGCAGAAAATGTGGAGCATGGCTTGGTGGCATTTATGGCTCACTGTATGCAGGCCAGCATGCCACACTGGGACAGTAACCCTCAGGAAGGCACCAACTCTCCCATCAAGTGGGTCCTTCAGAGAGGAGACTGCAACTGACGGACAATTCAACATGCTTTAAGTCAAGTCTGTGCTTCTACAAAGAGAAGAACAATATTTGGGTCAGGTACAAACATAGCCTGGACTCTTAGCAAAGGAAGGAAACTTAGAGGCTAAGAGAGGTGTCTTTTTCTTTGGCTCTTTTCATACAAGTACTTTTAATTTTTGAACCTCAGCACTCTGCAAAACCGACTTCAGAGTAAGACAGATTAAGCTTGCAGTCCATTTCGGTTCTAATCTCATGAATGTGATTTTTATTTTGTTATTTTATTGAACCTTTTGATAGACACCTTTAGTTTTTGGTTTTGGATTTTTGAGACATTCTCATCATATAATTGAGGATAGCCTTAAGTTTACTATGTAGTCTAGGCTGGCTTCATCTTTGTAGCAATCCTCCTGCCTCAGCCTCCCAAGTAATAGGAATACAGCCATGTGCAACCACACCCAGCAATAGACACCTTTTGAATCAGTTGCTGCTAGTTAAAAACATTTTGATCTTTTAAAAAATAAATTATCTTTATTGGTACATTATGAATACACATCATAATTACATTCAACATTAAGAGTTTGTATCTTATGATTTGTTTTCATGTCAACATAGCTCAATTCTGAGGACATCTCTGAGTCTCTTCTTCACAAAAGCCAAGGAAGACTCCTCTATCTTAAAAAGTACTAGAACACAGAGATGACAGATTTTCTATATCTAAGAGGAGATAAGGCAGTATTTCAGAGTTTGTGTGTGTTTTTTTAAATACTAAATCACTTCAAACAGTTTCCAAATGTAATAGGAACAATATGGTGTGACTCTTGATGTTGGCTCCTACAATTAGTGTGTTATTAATTAAACTCTTGAGTAATATAATAACTTGACAGTTAAAGCTCTTCTTTGCATTTAAAGTGCATGCAAACTGTGGCTCCGATTATAAATAAACTCCACCGCTACGGGCTTCAAACTGCAGATTTAATTATTCAGAGCAAATTGTTCAATCGATGCTCTGTTCTGGAGGAATGCTTCCTGAATATCTCGTGGGCTGTGCCGCACATCTGTGTAAGCGGGGTTCCACAGAGAAGGCCTCCTCACGCAGCTCTCGGCCCCGCCCACTCTCTTTTCTACCTTGCTCCAAACTGGAAATCAGGGGCCTTCCTGGCCCCGCCCCAGGCACCTCCTCCACAACTGCTGCGGGAAGTCACACTGGAAGCCACTTGACCATACCCTGTGTCCCCTACACTCGCCCAGGGGTCTGCAGTTCTCAGCATCAGGTTTGCCCCACCTCTGCTCTCCCTGACAGCACATGAACTCCCTTGGCCCAAGCTCAGCACCCGAGCATCCAGGCTGCACACCCACCAGGAGCACGAACGCTTTCTGCTCCTTCAGTGTGCAGAATCATCCTGCCTCCAGCCTTTGCAAGGCCACCCCTTTGGCCCCTTCGGCCGCAGCGCTGTGCCCCCTGCAGTGGATTCTGCTGCTTCTGTGGTTCCCAGGCATCCTCACTGTCTTGGCCTATGTCCAGGAGAGGCTGAGTCTGGGCCTCACACCAACAGGCTCCTCCTGGAAAGTGGAAGATCATGAGGACTTCTGTCTCCTTCTCATACAAAGACCCACAGCTCCAGGGGAGTCACATTATTTACACCATGGATAGATTCCTGAGCCTGGTCGCTATACTTGGTAACTCCTTCACTGGCCGTGGTCTGTTGTTCAGCCCTGGGCCTGTTAGCATCTTCATTGCAGATGCTGTGGCCGGAGGATAGTCACACTGTTGAGGACAGTACAAAGCTGACACGGCCAGAGCCCAGAGCTCGTGTGAGTGCCAGGGACAGCCAACCCAAGAAAGACAGCAGAGAAAATGTGCAATTACACATGGTCTATTCCCCTAAGAATGGTACAAATAAATGATTGTAGAGACTTAAAGAGAACTACCTTTCCCAGTGGGGGACATCTTCAGTGTCTCTGTGGAGGAGCCACACTTGCATTAAGGATGTGAAGATCTGACAGGCCAGGAAATACTCTCTGGAGAATGGGTCAGACACATTCCCCACTCAAGGACTCTATCTCTCATCCATACCAAGGATTCTGAGGTTTTTTGGATTCATTTGTGAAAAGGTTGATTTCCACAAATTGCCATCACTAAGCTGTCCAGGTTCTCTGATTCGTGCCTGTTGGACCATTCGTGTTACTATCTCACTACAGTGCCCTTCGGTGGAACCACTTTCTCATGCACATGCTTGTTTTCATTCCGTCTATATTACTTTTTCAAAGGGCTGTGCTTTCCCATGTCTTCAACTAGAGACAAAGGTAAAATAAGGCAACGAGAGTACAACACAGCCACCCCAATAGCTCTGCATAGCTGCTGTCCAAGGCTAGGCCTATGGTTCCCATCGGTCCAGGAGGAAGAGACATTACAGAAAAACGAGCACGTGGGGTCCAGCCCACAGCCTTCTCCTTGCAGCCACTTAACTGAGCTGAGAATTGGCGTTTCACAAAGTGAGACCCAGCACAATGTGAGTTCCTTGCTGTGCTCTGCAAAAAGCCGGTAGGAGGCTTCGGCACAGGCCGCACGGTGCAAGCTCTCGGACAGCTCTCCAGTGTGTGTGAGTGTCTGTGAGAGACGTGCTACTTTCACACCCAGGTTCTTTGCCTGCTCTGACACGAGATCTGTTTCACCGAATTCAGAGCCCCTTGGATGCAGCTACTCACCCTCCGCGTGCCTGCTTTCACTTACCTCCGTGAAGCCACCTGCCCATTGCATTGCAAAATCACCTCCTGTTTGATTATTCTTTTCCTGAGCTCTGGGCAGACCTCAAGAGCAGAGGAGAAGTGGCTTTGGGGCTGGAGAAACAGCCACCATCATTAGCATGTGTCCCGGTCCTTGCGTCCCAGTCCTCTGCCCAGCCTGACCACAATGAGCCTAAACAGAGGCTTCTCTGGCTCATGAACTTAGGAGAGCCAGGCCCTGTGTGGGTCCCTGACACTGACTCCAGGCTGCCTCAGTCCTCGGTGCCCCGGTCCACATGTGTCAGGCAGGTACCATCATTTCTCACCAGTGACCTTGCAATTAAAATGGCACCAGACAAGCTCAGTGGCTGAAGAGAAGAGATGGAGGGGTTAAGATATTGTAATAATGGAAACAGACTTCAAATGTAATTCATGTGGCAGGGGATGTAGCTCAGAGGCACTGTGTCTGTCCAGCAAGTGCAAGGTCCTGCAAACAAACACATTTGAATCTGGTTTTACTTTGCCTGTCTTCTTATCTTCATGGGACAAGTGGTCATGCCATAAACTGCAGACCTCTGAGTGGCTCGAACCTGGAAATTCTTGATGGTATTGGGGTGTTTCTGAGACCTGGAATCAGGATCCTGGAATCAGGATCCAAGGCTTTGGTTTGGTCTCACCTCTGACACTTGACCTGTATCTTTGGGTAAGTCACCTTTCCTCTGCTGGCTTCCTCATTGGTCACCTATGCCTGCGACTTCCTGCTGATCTAAGTCTCAAGGGTCTCAGTAGGTGATGTCAGTGAGCAGCTCTCGGACCCTGGACACGTCCACAGAGGACAGTCCTCACTAAGAGTCTTCCCTCAGCCCTTCTTCCTCCTTGTTCTGACTCTTCTTAGGAGGAAGGCTGTGGAAGATTTCCATGCACAGGCATGTTGAGCTGGCCCCTTTGCCCCTCTACACTCCACCTGTCTTGTCCCTTCTTCCTGGCAGCTTTTCCAAATTCTGTCAGCTGGAAATTATGCTTTGCTTCTTGTCCCCACTGCAGGCTTCCTTGCCTCACCCGTCGGACATGGGGCACCACCCATCGGCTGCTCCCACATCTCCTGCCCCATGTGCCTACCATGCACTGCCTCAGTGCTCAGGTGCAGCCATGCCTGGCTCCAGCTAGCAGGACACAAACAGAAGTACTGGAATGTGGGTTTGGAGCCAAGTGTGATAACCCCAGGATATAAACTCATACTTTTGTTGTCTTGAGACAAGCGCCTTCTAGACCACCATCCACATCAGAGCCACAAAGTCAGAGTCACATTGAACAGTTTTCAACCTACAATCTATGACTAATCCAGGAGCCACCTGATAATGGAATGAAGCAAAGGCTGCACATTGTCTATTATGGGGCAGGTATTAAACACATACCCCGATGTGATGACTAAAATGTATTTTCTCACCTGTCCACATTTTTCCTTTAATTTTTCCTATAACTAAGTCCTAGGTGTCCTTCTAGAAATGCAACAGTTAAGTAAAAATCCTCACACTCCTAGAGCTTAACTTCTATTGCACACAATAAAAAAGCCGATAAGTGAACTTGTGTGTCAGCAAAGGAAATTTCCTCAGAGGAAATTATCAGGGGGAGGAAGCCTTAGAAATAAAGTCATATTTATTCAAGGACAGAGGAGGACAAAGACAGAGAGTGGTGAGCTGTATCCACTTCCAAAGGAAGAATATTATGGACAGGTGCAAAGGCCCTGTGGTGACAGTGTGCCTGGTGCAGGTAAATCAGGGTAAGGACATTCCAGTGCTGCAGGCTGAGTTAGGAGGAGGCTCCACATAGGGAACTGAGGGCGAGGGATGTAGCTCAGTGGAACCACAGCTGCCTGACAAGCTCAAGATCCAATTCATCATGTTTATGTGATAGAGAGGACTTTGCACAGACCTGCCGTGTGAACACTGGATATTAGGTTCACATTGTAGTCCTTAGAGGACAAGGACACAGCTCCTGTTTCATGCACACAGCTCCAGAATAAAGTTGTCCACCTCTGGCATGGATCCATCACTGTGACACATCAGGAACTCTTTCATTCCCCCTGCAGTGATCCTTCTAATCCCTCGAACAATGCATGGGACACTGAGATACTGCCCTGTCCTGGTTAAGAAGCTGATTCTGAAAGCATTCCAAGGCTGCTCAAGTCCTGCAATCAGTGACTTGAAGCAGGGCCTGTGAATCCAGTACAGGAGACCCCGACCCATGTGCTGAGTGAGAGGTGGGCTTTCCAAAGGAGAGCATGGTTGGTGTCTTCCTCCTTTTCTTCCTGTAAGTGACAAAGCTCTCTCACATTAGCAGGAGCCAGGCAGATGAATGGTTTACCTGTTTGTACCAGCATCTGGTGCACAGGGCTTCTTGTGTATTCTTCTCCTATGGATTGCCCTAAACCTGCCTGCAGCTGGATGCCTAGACTTAGAGAAAGAGCAAAGAAACTTCCTCCTCTTCAGCCTTTAATGCCACAGTCCTTTTAAGCACCTGCACTGTCCAAGTTACCTGCCTCTTTCTGTCTCCAACAGTCCAGGTTGGCTGGGAATCCTAGCTTTAGCAGGGCCACTGTCCAACTCAGAGTTGCCCCACACACCCAGACCCGCAAAGGGCAGAATGCCCCTTGCTTTAAATCAACCTGCTCAAGCAATAAATGTCGCTTCTGCCACACATGTTTTTCACAGGAAGTAGGGTGCCAAAGGGGCACTTAATTAAAAACTAACAACTCTCAGGCCTGGCGTTGGCACCCGGGGACAAGACTGAGTTTGAAGTGAGAATTTCCACTGTCATTCTGGGTATGAAGCCAGGGAGACAACAGCTGGTGGCACAGTGCCTTGGACAGGCCCAGGAGGGTAGGAGGTTCTTCCTGGTTTGCAGCATAGCCTTTGCCAGGCCCCTTGTGCCTCTCTGACTCCTGGTGGGAACATCAGTGCCCCAGGAGTCACTGCATCACCCAGCCTCCAACAATGGAACCACGAAGAGTCTCTCCCTCCTCTGTACAGCTGGCACCATGGCTGTATGCTTCTTCCTCAACAGCATCTGCAGCAGGAGGGATACTGGTGAGGTCACCCTGCACTCCCAGCTGGATAACTACTGACATTTCCAAAATGAGAAGGAAGAGCCAGGAAGAGAGGAAAGATCGAGGGTCAGCAGTTTCCACTAAGAATAGGAGGCAGGAGAAGACAGGAATGTGCTCAAGGTGGGTGTGAGGAAGCAGGACACACTGGAGGGCACAGGATGCTGGACACCTCTACGATGCTGTGCTCAGGATAGATAGGAATTATAAGAAAATATCTCATCCAAGACAACAGCTAAGACACAGCCCTGGGGTTGATTCCAGGAAATAGCTGCTTCAATACACTCAGTGGACACACGCAGAACCTCATGTGTGTATCTAATTTCCACACAGTCGTGCACTTCTAGCTGCCCAAGTTGGCAGCTCTGAGAACCGAGCTTCTCTACCTGGTTTCTATTTAATACCCAGCCTCGTTCTGCAGACCTGCAACAGCAGAGCAAAATCCCAATCATGTACGTGAGGAGAAAGCATCTGGCCCTGCAGAGTCTCAGCGCTGTCTTCATCAGCTTTGTGCTCTGGTAGGAGAATATCTGAGACTGGAGAATTTGTAATTAACAAGAATTTTTTTCTCAGTGTTGTGGAGGCTGGGAAGTCAAAGGTCAAGGGGCTGGTGTCTGCAGAGGCGAAATCGTGCTGCATCTTTACATGGTGTATTGAACCCCTCCTGCAAGAATCACACTAGTCCCTTCATGGAGACAGATGCCTCCTGATTCAGCCACACTTCCAACTACTATCATTTAATTTCAGCCTGAGTTTTAGTGAGGACAGCAATTTCAGCACAGAGGCTCTCTTGAACAGTGAAGTAAGAGCTGAAAACCCAGGTCTGACCTTTGGTTCTGCTAGTTACAAGCTCTGTGTTCTTAGCAAGTGACATTTTCCCACAATTTCAACTTCTTAAGTTACCAAAGAGATAATTTCTTCGCCTGGGCCTCCCATGAGGATTCAATAGGAAAGGAGTCTGATAGTTTTCAGTGCTCCTGCAAAGCCATCGACGACTCATGTTGGCCCCCAAAGCCTTCTACACATGTCTTGAGACTTTGCCTGGGCACACACCACAGCTTTTTAAACCAACCTGTGGACCCACACCAGCTGGCACGTGACAGGTACTACAGGGCCCCCAGATGAGCACCAGGTCTTTGAGAACCAGTGTGTGGAAGGAGATGTCGTGGTACAGAACGTGACTACTGAGATTCAGGGAGACACTGACCAGCCAAGGTGCAGAGCCCAGGACAATCCTTCCACCTGAGAAAGCCAGCTGTCATTGTCCTGAAACTAATGGAGGAGGTCATGAGCTGTGCCCTCAGTGGCAAGGTGGTTACACCAGGCTGAGAAGAAAACAACAGATCTAACAGGGCCATGCATGGGCAGAGAGGTAGAGCCCAGGGAAGGGAAGTGCGGCCCTGAACTGTTCACAGGAAGGTCACTTCCAGTTCAGCCTTAAGGTTGAAGACACTTCACATAAGGAGGCTGAATTTAGCATTTCTAAGTGAAGAGTGAAAGCCAAGGGTCTCCAGAGGGCTTGGGAGTGACTGCAGGTCCAGGGCAGGGAGCTTTGGGCATCCTGATCATCCTTCTAAGAAAACTTGTTCAAGGGGAAGAAATGAAGCAAGCCAGGGACAACTTCATGGACAGTTTGGGCTCCTTACAGAAGCAGGGAGCTTGAGTAGAGTCAGGGAAACCCTGTCACCAGTGACAATGTGTGGTCCTGCGACACACTTAGTAATCAAGTGAAAAATATTGATTTGTATAGACTTTGTGTAGCCCAGAGCCCTAGGCTGCACGACCACCCTCTGTCCCTTCTGCTGTGCAACCCAGGTCATTTCTTGAACTGTGTTATAAATGTTTCTGATTGAGGATAATCCAGAGCAAGTCATAATGAGCCATGGAAATGCATCCCCCTTGCTAACAACTGGAGAGATGGAGGTTTGTGACCCAGAGTCAGCCGGTGAGCTCTGGGTTCCTGTGAAAACAATTGTCCTCCTATGAATGGGTACACAAGAGGAGAGTCCTATTACTTTGGGTTACATTCTGTCCCCCAGAGCCCTGGTGAACTCTTCACTTTCAAATCACACTTTAATTGGAAACTGGTAGATTGGGGAAGAATTTAGGTAAGGTGAGGTTGAGAAGAGTTGGTGGCCCTGATAGAACAGGATAAGCTGGTATCTAAGTGGAGAGGAGAGAGAGCCAGAAAGAGCTGAGCACTTAGAGAAGACCAAGATATTCCTGCAACATTAGATCCCGAGATCAGAATGGTGAGCTAAGAGCAGTGTTGCCTGCAGCCTGGGCCCTGCATGTGGCTGCCTGGAGCACCATGTCCAGGGATCCTTGCAGGAGCTCCCAGCCCTGAGGTCTTCCCGAGTGTGCTGTCCTCTAGGGCACAGCTGGGCGAGCTGGTCTTCTGGGGCCCCGAACCTCTCAGCACTGAGATGACCCACGATGGTCTTGGGGAAGGGTGTGCCCTGCACATGACCCCCAGGACAGTGCCACTGCCACAGGCTCTGGATAGGCTCTTTGTACCTATGGGGTGAACAGATGGACACCCACATTTGGACTGAGTCCTCTCTTATTCTCTCATATTGGATTATTTCCTTTTATTTTCCCTGTCTCTCTCTTCACCTTGGCACAATAGATTCTTGGGGAAAAAATACATTATTTCTCTCTTTACATTTTTCCTCCTCTTTAATTGCTGTTTATTTTCACACAATTATGTGAAACTATTGAGGGAGAAAAACAGGGTGATCAACTTCATGCTATCATGGTAACTAGATGATACAATTGTAGATAGATAGATGGGTAGATAGGTGATTGACAGATAATAGATGAACGTATAGGAGAAAGAGAACAGAGAAGTACCATGTATGTTATTACATACCCATCTGTTTAGTAACTTATCCGTTTATTCACGTACCTTGCATTCCCTCTATCCATCCGTCTGTCCATCATCGGTGGCAGTGAAGCTCCCTACATACTCCAGCACTTTGATAAAGACCAAGATAACAGCAGTTCCTGCTGTCACGTGACTCTGCGTCTCTGTGTGGAGTCCCGTCGACTCTCACACAGGCTCCAGCAAGAATACCTCCACGGCACCAGCAACATGTGCCCACAGGGCCTTTTGTTCCCACTTTCATTGTTTCAAGGACGACTTCAACACTGTTGGTGGCACCGAAAGAAACCACTGCCACCAGTTGAAAAGTTAATTACCGATTGCCCCTTGAAATAAAACATAAGTTTTATTGGAAGTTGAGGGATAAATCAAAACAGCTGGAGGGAGAATGTCATGAGGCTGCTGTGACGAATCCCATGATGTTCTACTTAGAGTAAACATTCCTTTTATTTTTTTTTAAGGCCCAAGTTGGCTGCATTAAAAGTCATCATCCCTTTCATGTGGGACAAAAGAGGATTTGGAAAGGGAATGTTCTTAAATCTGTGCATTGAAAATGTAGCTTATGGGGCCTAAAGAAAATACATTTTGCCTCTTCTGACAGTGGGCTCCTCTTAATTGTGACTTTTATAAAGCCCTGTGTAGCCGGCCTAACCATCCAATTAGCTGACTTCATTTTGGTATGATGAAAAGAGCTTCTCACTGAACATACGGCAATTATTAGCACGCCTCCAAAATCGTTTTCTCTTCCTTTGGTGATATGGGAGTCCTTTAGATAAAATGACATTTGATTTATAAAATCCTGAAATATATGTGAATATATCTATAAATAAATACGATGGTAGATGCAAAATCTCATTACAAGGAACAATTTTATTAGCATACCCATTGAGCAAAATGCAGTGTGATGTTAATGTTAACAAAATTAAACTTCAGCCACGCCAACAACTAATAACTCCTGAACACTAAAGGGCAGGCAATGTGCTAAGCAGGAAGGCTCTGTGTGTGTGTGTGTGTGTGTGTGTGTGTGTGTGCACATGCACATGCATGAGTATGAACATGAGAGTGAAAGCATACATGCTCTTTTTCCTTAGACTTGACACTGTGGCTACATCAGTCTAATAATAAAGCTAATATCAATGAAAAATGTTTTGTATTTTAGGTCCTATTCTAAGCACTTTATAGCTACAAGTTAATTAGCTCTTATTCAAAATATTTGAGACCAGAAATGTTTCAAATTTGGGACATTTTTCATATTTTGAAATACCTGCATGTCCATAATGTATTACCTTGAAGAAGAAACACAACTGTCAACATAAAACTTGTGTATGTTTTGTATACACCTTACATTCATAGGCTGGATGTGATTTCATTATTTTTAGTGTGTTTGTGTTTTGACTGTAACACACTGCATCAGACAAGTTTAGAACTTTCCACTTATAAGTGCTCAAAAGGTTGGAGCATTTTGGAAGTTAGATTTTCGTATTAACTTGTGGTTTCTCCTTTAATCCTCATACTAACCCTATGGATAAGTACTGTTTTCTTCTCTTTAGAGTTTGAGAGTGGGGAAGATAAAAGCATCATCCTTGTTCACCTGGACAGTGAATGATTTAGAAAGTGTCGTTCACAAAGCACTGAGGGGAAATACTACCTATAAAGTCAGAACATGTCCTTCTATATCGAAGTCATAACACAGAATATTGCCAGTGTTCCTTTGAAGGACTGAGAGTAGCTGAGAAGGAATTCCCAAGGGCTCACAAAGGGATGAGACCAGGCAGGGAAGAGTACTCCAGGAATACAGAGTGGAAAGTAGAGAATGCCAAAGACAAGCGTTGTTGTGTTTATTATGAAAACAACCAGAACCTGAAAGCTCCATGATAGGTAAACAGAAGAAAAACTCTTCTGCATTCATACACACAATACACAGAGCACCATCTGAAAATGAACTCCAGGATAACTTAATGCTTGCGAAAATGTTTACAACACAGTTTGAGTGAAAAAGCACAATCTCAGACTTTGTATTCAATATAATTACAGTAATGTAAATAAACACAAGTGAAAGTAAAAAATCTAAAAGATAATGGAGTGCTCTCTTCACTGTGAGATTTGGAGGAGCTGTACTTTCATTTTTTTTATTATTCTATAGTCTGAGAACTTCTCCCCCAACACTAGCTAGCTATTTCTTGTGTCATCTGAGAGAATATACAAACATGAAACTAGTGAAAGATCAAGGACCTTGAAGTTTGTAACTTTGGGGGATCCAGGTCTCAGGTCTTTCAGAAAATATGTCCAGAGCTTACACTAAGGCAGGGACCATCAGCCTGGGCTCCTAGGGTGCTTCGATTTGCTCACCAAATGCTGGGTATGAGGTTTTGCTGGGTATGAGACACCCTGTCACTTCAGGCTGTCTCCTCCTGGGGTGGCACAAGTGCGATCCTGATGGTGACAGTGAATGCTGACACACACGGAATTAGCTAGGGAGAGGGTGGGATGGTGGAATCTCACTGGTTTCCATGGCTGTTAGGAAGTTAGGATGCTCCAGGAAGACTCCTCTCATAAGCTGTGCATTGAAATGCCAGCCCATCACTTGGGGTGCGGTAGGCTCCTCTCCCCGCCCCCTGCTCTCTCTGTCCAGCCCTCTCTTTGTTTCTATGAGTCTGCCTCTCTCTTCCTCCTTCTCTGGCTCTCACCCTTGGCCTCTCTCTGAGGATGATTTGCCAAGGATCAGAGATTCACTCCCAAGCATACAGCCAGCTCCAGGCTCCTGGACTAACTATCTCACTGGGCACAGTCCACAGCCCAGAACTGAAATCGGGTCACCCTGTGCCTTCCACTGTAGTTCCTCTTTTCATTCTCTCCTTGCTCTTGAAAACCATTGCCTGCTGGACCGAGAGCCTAGTTGGTTTCTGCCCCATTTCCTTGCCTTCATGAAACACATTTCCCCATGAATTTGAGGCACCCCTGAGTAATGAGCACAAAACCCTTTTCTGAGTCCATTTTTCCAAATAAATAGAAGTTGGGCCATGCAGATAGTAACGACTTATCTGAAACCAACTCTTTCCCAGTTTGGAAAGAGCGAATGAGGACTTCCATCCAATCCTTGGGAACACCCAGCAGAGCTGAATTTGTGCGGAGACTCATGTACCAAGGACTTGGCAACTTGAACTCAGCTTCATCATCAAAAACTTAACAGACATTTTTTTTTTAGTATTGTGAAATACTAAAAATTTCAAGGTTTCACACTGAAACAATGTGAAAATGCCAACAATGCATAAAAAGAAAGACCAGCCTGTAAGGAAGAACTGCTCTTGATCATACTATATTTCCTTTTATTTTGTACAGATTTGTAATCTGTAGGAATTTCAATTGTGGCAATTTTTATGATGATATTAAAGTTTGTAGAAATGTTTGTAGAGTGATCAGGTTGGTTGAGGGAAAGACAACTCATTGCTGTGCTCCATGACACCCTGCCACTCTCAAATCTTGCAGGATTTGTAAATTCTTTCCTCAAAGTAAAGCATAAGAGGACATGAAATTCTTCCTAGATTCTTGTTTAACCAAAGGGAACACTCTAAAATTAAGTAGAAAGACCAGGAGAGTAGAGAACATGTCTAAGTCTTTTGTCTTTTCATAATTCCATTGCCCATGTACCCACCAATGGGTACATTTATTCCTCCTGTACTTGTTACACTTACATGTCTACACCTCTTTCCTCTCTCCACACATGTTTCTATGTTGTGCCGTGGCACAATGGCATGACTCTGAGTCTGCATTTACATTTGGTTACACCCCATTTCTAAAGATTATGCACCTGTGGATTTAATCAACCTCAGAACAAAAAGATTGGAGAAAGATACTTATATCTGTATTTAATGTGGACAGACATTCTTCCTTTTCATGATTCCTAAAACTGTATCATCAAGTATCACCAGCATTTACATTGCATTTGGTTTTGTTAATTGTCTAAAAATGATTAAAGTATACTGAACAACATGGATAAGTTTATCAAATGCTACATCATTTAACACAGACTCTGGAATTCTACAGATTTAGGATCTGTGGTGTCCTAGAGCCACTCTCCTGTAGACACCAAGACAGCACCACAGAAATACTAGTATGATATGAAAGCACGGTTTAACGATCTAGCAGCAGGAATGGCAATGACAGCACTTGAATGTGGGCATCAGTGTGCTCTTTTCTCAACAATTCTGTGTCTCTTACTAATACTGTGTTCTGGGGGAATGCTCTCAACTTGATGTCTGTGGTACTGGGAAAGCCCCAAGATAACTGTGTGAAGGGAACACAGACTTTCAAAGAGAGAGGTAAAGGAGGAACTAGAATAGCTCTGTCTGCATGTGAGTGTGTGTGCACTTCTTCTGTGTTGTTTGAAGGTGAAAAAAAAAACATTCACATAAATAAAATATCATTAAATAGTGTATTGATGCCTCACATTTTCCAACACTTCATACTTTGTAGAACACTCTTCCAGTCACTAACCACTCATCCACAGAGTCACTTGGTCAGAATTTGTGGAGTGAATTGGTGTGGGGAGAACGCCTTGCCCTTGCCCTTCCAGAAGTGAATTCAATGGACACAGATACATAGACATTGAGAAATGTTGACCGCAGGAGGGCCTGGTTTGTCAGCTGGGTGATCATTTGCCATGCCTCCCATTGAATACTGAGGATGGAGCGCATGGGGTAGAGACTGAGGGTGAGGAGCCCTTTCCTGAGGGTCTCCTGGTGTGGCTAACCATCCTGTAGTGTCATCAGGTTCTGCAGACTCTTTCCACACCCTTAGTGTCCTGAGCAAAGAATTGATCAGACATGTGAGAAGGTATTGAGTGTTAACATTTATTAACGTAGAGAAAGAAATACTGTCTTCACAGCAAGAGATGCCAGTGAGAGCTCACAGTGACCACGACGTTAATGATGGAGGCCTTTATATCACTTATTCTTCTTCTGACATCACATCCAGTCTATCCTATTAAAAACTTGCTTATTTCCACATCTGAAGAAATGAAGATAGCACTTTCTGATTGGACTGAGGTGCAGGGCTTTGCCACTGCATTCTGAGCCTGTGTCCTGGATTTCAGTGATTGACAGGTCATGCCCATTCACTCAGCCACTTTTCCACACCCTATCTCCTGCCTCAATGAGGGAGTTGGCTTCATTCACTGGCTGGGGTCAAAGTGCAGGGGCTGAGTAGGATAACAAGGACCCAGTACCAGTTGGGCCTGGAGATTTCACTAGGCCCAGAGGAAGTGTTTAAACTTCAGATATGGAGAGGTGGAGTTAAGTCAAATCCCTTCCTTACACACTTGACAGATGTGGGCTGAGTGAAAAGTCCTCACTGTCTCTGACTTTTGGGCATACAAGTGAGGGAAACCCTTCTTGTCATGGTTGACCTAAGATCTTCAGATGAGGAGTGTGCTGAGCCCAGCCTGAAACAGCGCCACTGACCACACAGCAGCCGGAAGCCCCTGCACCCATCAGCCAAACACATGCACCTGAGCCAGGCCCTTCTCAGAGCATCCTTTCCTCCCAGCTCTGAACTCAGGCTATTTTCTTGCTGTCCCTTGGCTTGCCCCTCCCCTCTGATCCTCTTTGCATGGTTTTCATCCTTTCTCCTTGGTCATGTTGCTCTGCTGGTCTTCTGGAGTTCACTCCAGCCCCAGATGTTGGGGAGAAGTGGTCTTACTGTCAGTCTGTTGGAAACAGCCAAAACCACATGAGGAAACTGCCATGCACAATGACCACACTCCAATAAGAGTACAGCAAAGCCAGGCTCACTCCTCTGTGGAGGTGGTGATCAGAAGCTCAGAGCCCCCCACTGACAGAGAGACAGGTGGCCAGGGCAGGCAGGATTTGCACTTGCCCTAAGTCTTTCTTCCAGTCCAGAGTCTCATAAAGCATGAAATATGTATATTTGTATGTTGCTGCATAGCCAGTGAGCAGGGATTACATCTGAAGCACATGCAGTAATTTTAATAAAAGAAGTGGCTCTTGCTATGCTCTGTGGCATGTGCTGTAATCCCAGCTTCTCTGGTTGTTCAGCAGGAGGACTGCAAGTTCAAAGTTACCCTGGAAAACTTAGTGAGACCTATTTCAATGTGAGATGGTAAACAGAGCTGGGCATGTATCTCTGTGGTGAAGCACCCTGGGTTCCATTCCTGGAACCTTTGCCCTAGGAAATTAATAATGCCACTGAATGAACAGAAAACTTGATCTTAGAAGAAGCCAAGCTAAGCCATCTAGGTATAAAACAATACCCAAGTTTTCCCAACAGGTATATATATATATATATATATATATATATTTTTTTTTTTTTTTGAGACAGGGTCTCGCTTTGTAGTTCAGGCTGGCCCTGAGCTCAGCCTCAAACTCACATCACAGCAGTCCCGCTGCCTCTGCCTCCCGAGTGCTGGGATTACAAGCTTGAGCCACCACACCAGGAACTGTGGTATGTGGTACTGATTGCTGCTGAGTGTAAGTCTCCACACCCAGTATGGTATATGGTTACTGGGGATCAAATCCAGGCCCTTGTGCTTGCAAGACAGTCACCAGAACCACTGAGCTAAATCCCCGGCCCAACAGGTACACATTTGAGTGGGTCAGTTTTAGAGCCTGTGGTTAAAAAGTAGAAAAGTGGAGTTGACCCACTAAATTTTGAAATGTAGCCCCCCACACCCCATCTAGGTCTGAGTACCTAGAAATAGGTATAGTTAGTACTTCCCACCAAATGGCTGATAGAACGATGTACTCTGGAGGGTCTGTCAGGGCTTGAGAGCCAACAGAGAACCTGAAAGAGAGTACCCTGAAAGAAAAGTTTCCTGAGATGGGGACAAGGTGCACCGAATCCTCCACCTGTCTAGGTGAGCAATGCTTCTCAAGACAAGGCCATATGCATTTGTTTCCACCCTGCTTTTCCAAGTGGGAAACTAGAAAGTGTGGCCCAAGTGTAGAGTAGAAAGGACTATTCCTCTCTATCCTTTTGAGGAAATGAATTTGCTGAGCCTTGACGTGGGATGGTTACTCAGGTAGGTGTCTTTACTAGGTGGAAACCTTCATGTGGCGAGTTCTGAAGGGAAGCTAACTCTGCTTAGTCTGCCAAATAAATAAAATATTACAGACCTTCCTGGTCAAAGGCATAGGTACAAGAAAGAAAGACAAGTAATAATAAAAGGCAATCCCTCTGGATTTCACATTTCAGCCCTGGAGCGATACCCGTGCATCTGAAAGTCTTTCCAAGCCAGGTGGGAACAGGAAGAGGTGCCGTACCAGGTTGGCAGGAGGGGCAGGGCAGGCTGAGTGCCCCTCCACTCCAAGGCCACACAGGAGGAGACCTGGCCCCTCATCAGGCCAGGCTCTTCCTGCCACCAGAGTGGGGCACTGATGGGGGTGGTGTTTGCTGGTAAAGTCCAAATGGCAATTGAAATTGGATCAATGCTTTATTAATCCCACAGCCATCTAGAGCCATCTTTATTTACTCCTCTGCAGTCTCACAAGATAGAGCTCAAAGGAAAGGACAGAAGGAAGGGGGAATGGAGGAAAGCAAAGAAGAGAGAGGCTAACAGCAAGAGAGGAGTAGCAACAGAAAGGGAGTCTTGTTCTTTTTGCTTTCCTTCTTTTCTTTTCTTTTTGATGTGTTTGCCTTCGCGACTTCGAAGTTCTCGCTAATTCCATCTGTCCACAACAGAGCCATGGACGGCGAGAAAAAGCATTTCCATATGTGCAAATTAGCATCCAGCCTCTCTTAATCTGCACCGCGGTCCTCTGAAGTAGACAGCGAGCTGGTTGCCAAAGCCGCTAATGGCATCAGTGCAGAGACGTCACGGGGGAGCCCACTACGGCCCAAGCCCCTCCAGCACCTCCCAACTGGACTCCTCTGTTACTGCCACTCCCTCGCTGGGTTGCCTTGCATACCTTCTGATAAAAAACAGGGTTCAGCAGCATGCAGCTCATGAAGACCCCCATCCCTCCACAGAGAGTGAGCCGCTGCAGCCACACACACAGCCACCTGCCCAGTGGCAGCTTTGGGCACCTCCAGGCCAGCGGCAGATGTTTGTGACCCTGAGCACCAGTCTGTGCCTGGTCTGCATGGAGGGGGAGAAGCCTGGCTGCACAGACGCCCAAAGCCTACTCTCTCCTCCCGCCCCTGGTCCAAGTCTAAGCCACTCTCTCCTCCCTCTGTTCAGTCGGATTCCCTGGTTTTTGGCCTTGAGGTGTCCTTGGAATCCTGGCTTAAACCCACTCTTCTTACACCCACTGTTCAGGACCCCTCTAACGGCAGTGGCTGCTGTCTCAGCTCTGAATATGAGGCCTGGGCCCAGAGGAGACCCCTATACTGGGACCATGAGGGGAAGCCTCCACCTGTCCACCTCTTCCAGTTGTGCTGGGCAGGTACAGAGGTCACCCCCCACACTTTCTGTCCCTCCTGGGACCTCATAGGTGCCCACAGCTTGCCAGGCATTGTCCCTGGGTTGTTGCACAGAGGGACTGTTGGGAATAGAGTGGAAAGTAGCATATCTCCTCTACCTTTCTGCCCCTTGGTGCTCTTTCCCTTCTACCTGGGTCAACCAGAAAAATAAATAAACACAGGCTCACACTCCAGAAGGCCTCTCGAGGAAGAAGGGCTTTACATGATCTCAGGAACCAGGCTCCGGGTGGTAACACTGAGCATAGTGAGGTCTCTTGGCCCTTGAAGGGCTTGACTTCAGCCTCTTCCTCAAATTCTGCATTCAGGTGGCAACATGTTCAGATCACCTGGATCTTTAGCTGACATGAGAGAGTCAGAGGTCTTATTGTCTCAGCAAGACCCAGGTCTGGAGCTACACCTCCATGTGTTCCTAAGGATAACTCACCTTTGCCCTCTACCTACAGCCTTAGATTCTCTCCAGCGCCTCGGGCCTAGCTGTGAAGAAGCATCTAGAAACTTCTAGAACATGCAGGTCAAAAAGAGAGCCAATCCAAAAGACACACAATGTCCTCCATTTGACAGAAGAGAAGGGGAATTTCTGAAGGGAGACAAGAAAAACAATGGGTCCTGACCCCATCTCCATGAGGAAGATGTCAGTTCCTACTTATCTCTTACAAATGAGGAACCCGAGCCTGTGCAGTGCTGTAAATGAGGAGAAACTCAAAGGGAGCCTTGACATCCTGACTTCCTATTCTCAATCCATCATGATCATAAGTCCCCTATCACCAAAGATGGAGGGCACAGGGAAGGAAAAGCATCTACACAAGCCTGCAGCTGCCCTGGAGAGCTCACTGCCCAGGCTCCCAGGGCTCCCGAGATGGCTGTGACTCCCAGCTTGGGACTCCCTGCTTCACATCAAGCGACTCTGTGTACAGTCTGTCCCCTCCTTCTCCTCACCACCTCCCATGTTTCTTAATCGGTATTGACTGGACAGCTGGATAGAGCTATTTGAGTGATGACCCAGGATGCAAATCAGGCACATGGCTATGCACTCCTCAACCCTTGGGAGCTCCAAGTGTGCCCAGGCCTCAAGACTTTCAAGATTTGTACTATCTTCCTTCTATCTTTGATTAGACCATGAATGCTCTGAGGGCTGGGTCTGGCTCTGTAGATCTTAAACAGCTCTCTGTTTCTGGCATATTGTAGATGTGAAGCAAAGTTTGAATGAATGAATGAATGAATGAATGAGCAACTGATGTGTATGCACCAAGCTCACTAGAAACTGTCTCAGGTATTCATGCTGTGTCCCCTCCCAGATCCCCAAGATGGCAGCTCCCAAAAAAGTAGGTAGTACACCTGGGGGCCTAGCGGGCTCCAGTGCAGAACAGGTCTCCCGGCTGTAATCTTACTCGCCGTGGTGGTGCCAGCAGCGAAACCACAGCCTCTGAGCATAGCAGGCTCCATATGCCAACCCCCTAGTCTGCTAAATCACCAGCCAGCCTAAATTTGAAACATTTCTAAAGTGTTATACAATGTTGTAATAATGTTTTTACAAAACAAAGGCTGAGTTCCTGGAAGCCATTTTCCACCAATCGGCATCTTACTGAGAGAGGAGCCTGGGCGGTACCGTGGGTGACGCAGTGTAAATGCACACATATATTTCACAGCAAGGCTCAGCCAGGAAACATCTGCTCTGTAAATGGGGAAGGGGTGGCCAGGGCTGAAGAGGGCGAAGAAATGTAGGAAGAAAGCAAGTCCGAACCAAGTAAGGTGCAGCTCTGGAGTCCTGGGGAGAATCTGAGTGGAGCACACCATTGAAAACTAGAGTTTAAAAGAAATTATTTGTGATATCTTAGCCCATACTGAAACTTTATCTGCATATTAATAAGATCACTCCCAGTGCTTTGTGCTTTGGGGATGTATCAACAGTGGTAATATCCCAAGAAAGGGAGGTGATAGTTTTGCTTTGTCTGTTTTAATTAGACCACATTTGACATTTTTATTTCATTCTAGACCTTGAATTTTACCGAAGATGTGAAGGAAAAATCCTCAGGAAGGATTATGTGACTGAGATGCAAACAGCACACACACACAAAAATAGTCCCAGGATGTAAAGGGAAATATTAAAAATAATATACAGGCCAACATGAGACAGGCAGTATTGACTAGTAGGCAATATGAAATGAACTATATTAAACGACCTAGTAACAAGGAGCATGAATTTTATTTTCCCCAAATTCTTTGTTCCTTTGGGGCTCAAGGTGATTGCTTTCCAGGAGCAGATGGAAAGATGACAGAGACAGAAGAACAGATGGGAGAATGAGAGTTTGGGAGACCGGAGGGGCAGTTCAAGGGCCCCAGGAAAGAAGGGGTTCGGGACTCACTCCTCTCCCAGCTATGGAGAGCTACCCTTTCAGAGGTCAGAGGTCACAGGGTAGGAGTCAGCATCCTGGGGGTGCTGGTGACACCCCTGGAAGCAGGAGCTCCTCCATGCAGGTCCCAGCTCCTGTCACGAGGATCCTGGAGCAGCTGTCCCATCATCATCCTCGTTGTGTGGTCCCCTCGCCCCCGGCTGCCGACCTTCAGCTGTGGTGACCACCTTGCTGTGTGCGCACCAGCAGAACTTCTGCCTGTCCTGTTCCCAGGCTCCAGATCAAGAGTCCCTGCCATCTTTCCCATCTTCGTCTCCATATTTTAAACATCAGTTAGTGAATGCTCAGGCCAGTGCTCCATGGAGCACATGTGTCTCGCTATCAATTTCACTTCACTGGCCTGAGCTCTCCAGTTCTTTGCAGAAGTACAGCCTGACTCCAGGCATGTGTCTTCACACATGTGTGAAAGATTTCCATACCTGCAGAGATAGGTCATACACGGATATCCTGTCGACAGGCAGAGTGTTTCATATCAGTGTACTCTGTATTTGTGTGAATGTGAACATGTTTCATACCCCACATATACACACTGCTATGACCATGTATAAAGAAAAACAAATATATATGTATTTATCATTGAGAATATGTGAAGAGTGATCTTTAGCGGACCACCTCCCACATACATACCCTCGTGTGTACACTTGTGTCTGTACACAAAGTGCGTTAGTTTGAAAGATCACCCATTGGGTGCTTCTATAGCAAATTTGCTGACTTTGACTGCTATAAGTGATGCAGCTGAAAACTTTCCTTGATCTGCTCTGTGAAACCACCCAGTCAAATGCTCATGAATTTTCATTCCTAAGGGACCATAGTTACTGTGCAGCAGGGGCTAGGCCATGGGTCAGAGGCAGCAGAACACAACCCATCCAGATTCTAAAGTTGCTCACCTCACCATGAACAGTTTGTATTATACACCTGTATATGGTGTTCTTGGATGTTTGTCACACATGGATATAAGACCAGATACATGTCCGTTTTCTCATCTGGGAGCTTGGGTTGCCCTTCACAGACATGGGATGCAATATTCTCCTCAGTTCTGTACCCCAGATGTGGCCAGGGGCTTGACAGATCCACTGCCAGTACACAGCTCCCAGGGCCTGACTGTTCTCTGGCGGTGATGCAGGAAGATGGCAGGGAGGCCCAGGCAAACTGCAGAGGACATGTTCCCATCGGCAGCTGGCAGTTGAGCAGAAAGCAGCACACTCTGCTGTCTGCATATTTCTCTATCCTACATGCTCAGCCAAGGCCAAGGGTAGGGACACTGGCTGGGAGCTGCCCAGGGCGCTCCTGTCCAAGCCCTTGTCTCAGCCTTGTGTAGTGAGCCAGGCTTGTCTGTGACACTCAGGATCTGAACTTCCCAGGACCCAGGATTCTGCACTGTGGGCTGCAAACTGTAGGAGTGTCTCATTGGTGAGCACCTCTATTTCTGCACACAGAGGTGAGCACTGATCAGGGTCCCCGTGGTGGCACAGTGTAGTCTCTGCTCTATCCTTCCCATTTCAGGACTTATGAATTATTAACAAGCCCTCTGTTTGTAATGCTGGGCTCTCCGCTTCCTCCAAATTAAATTACCGAGGGATATATTTGATTATAAACATACTTAGTAAATGTTTTCATTGTTGCTTTCTGTAGCTTCCTTTGTACTAAAGTGTTATAATGTCAAAAAGTCAACCGCAAACATCTACAGCCTGCCGTGGAAAACCATTTAAAGCAAACACTGGGCAAATTAAGTAATCAGAAATGAAAACCACTTTAGGACAATACTGAATATAATTTGTCATCTCTCAAAGAAAAAGAAAAAAGGGAGGGGCCCCTCTTCAGTAGCAGAGCGATTCTGGAAAGACACTGAACCTGATATAAGAAATCCGAGTTGGGGTCCACGGCATCCTCTCTCTGGGCTTTGTCACCCTGGTGAAGGCGATTTCTTAGCCTCTGTATCCTCAGCTCCTGCCTCTTCATCCAGACCCTGAGGAAGGCAGTTGTGTAAACTGTGAATTATCTCCAGATGGGACTGGGAATTACTTTTGGTAAGAAAGCAAACAATGAATACTCTGAAAAGATGCAGTTGGACATATGCAAAGTGCCGGAATGTGCTGGCCACGGAGTAGTTTAGGGGTTCCCCTGGTGTCCCTTAGTCTTTTAGGAGCTGGGTGTCCCGTGCTGGAGAAGTGCTTCCAGACTCTGAGGCCAAATGGGTTTGGTGTGACTCTGTAGGGAGATAGCGCTGTTTCAGCTGTAGAAAATGATGCTATATTAATCATGCAGGACAGGAGACCTGGTCAAGACAGAGGCTCCCTTTGAAGGCTTGATAAGGAAGCAAAAATGGAAGCTAAACTGAGAACAGAAAGATGGCCAGGAGATGCCTGGGTGGAGAGGGATGGACCCTGAGCTGTGGGAAGGGGCACTGTTCGGGCCAGCACTGAGGAACAGGGAACGTGAGCCCTGAGCTGAGACCCATTGAATCCAAGGTAACTGCAGGTGACGTGGGGAGCGTGGAGCTGGGAAACATCAGAACCTGACTTTCAGGGGCCATGAGTGCCATCTTAGAGAGCATGGACTTCTCCACGCCAAAGGGAACCACTGGAACATGTAATGAAGCGACACATCATTATCACAATTGTGCCTTTCAGATAAATAATACCAAGGTTGCCAAAGCCTGCATGGTGAAAGGAGTGGATTTGGGAGCCCAAGAGACCTGAGTCTAATTCGACAGGAGTTTTGTGACCTTGATCGAGGGCTCGACCTTGCCACATCTCACATTCTCCATGCAGACAGTGGAGAAGAGACTACTTCTCTGAGTTGCTGGAAGGAAGTTAGGCCATGCGTGTAAGACTTCCACTCCCACAGCCCTTCTACACCTCACATAAAATAAAGGACTACTAGCTTTTGTATTTTCACCCTTTTGATCTCCATTAAGCTCAGGAGAACAAGCACTAGAACAGACAGGAAGATCACATGCCTCAGCGGGAAGTGTGAGCTGCAGCGACCTTGCATGATTATGTCTCCTTCATCTGCCTGGGTTTCCCCAAATATGAGAGGAGAGGTGTGGGAAGATGAACCCAAAAAGCCCATCCAGCTTTAATTGCTTCTCATGCTATCAGATGGACATGTGGGACACAGCTTCTTTAATGGGACCCATGTCAGGGGCCCTTCGAAGACCAGAGCATGACAAATGGCATTTAATACACGCTACAAAGGCACCAGATGCGGATATAATGAAAAGAAAATGGCGTCTCCCTATCATTACAAATTAGCTCCATCTATCTGCAAAGCCTGTGGTTCTGAGGTCATAGTTTGAAACTCAGCAACACTTATGGTGAACACATGCTGGTTTACTCATTCTGTTCTTCATCACATTTACTGAGCACCTACTAGTGCCAAAAACTGCCCAGACCCTGGGTCACAATGATGAAAGAGGCTGTTTTAGCACAAGTTAAGCATTCTCTGCAGCCTTGTCAGAAGCCCTGGAAGGCGGTTGTCAGGCTTATTAGCCTCTGCAGATAAAGCACCAGTTTGATGTCTTTGGAGCAGCAGGATAATCAGTGACATTGCTAATGTGAGGACCTCTTTGGTAGTTGTGGAGCTGGTATTCTGTGCACTGTTGCTATTGTTGGCGATAATGATGATGGTGATGATAGTTGCATTAGTCACGTTTACTTCACTGAGACAAGATACCAAGCACCTGCAATTTCAAGAGAGAGGTTGGAAGAGAGAGAGCTCACGGGGTTAGTGGGTTTGGTCTATGATCAGCTGGCTTCAACGCAGAAGTAACATCCTGGAAGGGCATGACTCAGGAGAGTTGGTCAAGTCATGGAAGTCAGGAAGCAGAGAGAAAAGAAAGTACCCAGGGACAAGAATGTATCTTTCCAGGTCACACCCCCAGTGGCCTGTCCCTTCCACCCTGGACCCACTTCCAAATAGCACACTTAGCTACTGACTGCAACAAAGGACTAATCCATTGATGAGTATAATGTCCTTATGATCTAGTCAGCTACTCAGAACTTCACTTCTGAACATGAGAATTTCTGTAGACACTTTGGAGTTAAACCATCCAGTGGTGGTGATGGTACTGATGGGAGAGGTGATGATATTCTGGTGGTAATGGTAGCTCTGGTGGCAATACTTTGTCATGGGGATGGTGGTGGAAGTAGTGGTGTTGGTAGGAGGTATGATCATAATGATGAGTGCAAACGTCATTAGTTCCTAGACCAAATGAATGCAGTAGAAATTCTAGTGTCCACATTATAGGCACAGACACTTTGGCCCAAGGTGGCACTACGTGCTCAGTGAGGCCCCATGAGAAGACCAGGGTCAAAACCTCCAGCCACCATAGAGTTGATCCCTTGGACACCACTGTGTGAATGGACTGACAGAGCAAGGAGACCTGGAAAGTTCTGGTGGACATTGACAGCAGACTCTGCCCAGTCTCCATGTGACTGGAACAGGCTCTGTGCTCTCCACAGCTGCTCCTCTTGGCCTCCTCTGCCAGGACAGAGCTATGAGTTCCCAAGAAGAAAGGCATGTGGGGCCTTGGACTAGAGACGGCTCCCTCCTCCTCAGTCTCATTTCCTGCTGAGTGGAGACATCCCTGGTGACAGACCAAACCAGTTTCTGTTGGTTCCTCCTCCGTACTCCAGACAGCAGGAAGAAGACGAGGGGTGGCACAGTCATCACCACTTTTCCTTTCATCTTGGTGTCTTCGGTTTGGGGTGGAGACAAGAATCTCCAACCAAACACAGAGAACCGTAAGCCCTGTCTGCCCGTAAAATGTGTCAGTTAGAACTGTTTTGCGTTGGCACTTGCCAGTCTGAAGGCAAAAACAACGAACAGTTTATTATAAGTAGAGCAAGTCAAGAGAAATAATTTGATCTGAACTTTGCTGAGTCCAAATGTGCACATCCTAATAAAGAACTCGGGAAGCCAAGTGACGGTGGGGTCTCCTGACACCCAAGGCCATCCAGTGTCTGCTCCTGCTGTGTGAGAATCTACTTCTAAACACTTGGGTAAATAATGCAAATTTTTAGTTCGGTTAAATCTGCCCAGTCAGCCCTGACAACCATCAGACCGTCAGAGAAACATGAGCATTTTAATAAACCCAATATTTTGCCAAAAGTAGTGAAATCCCATAATAACATTTTTCCAGAGGGTGGGAAATGAAAACACATTAAGCGGGAAATATGTATGTGACCACTCAACCATGTCTTTTCAAGATAACTGTTACACACGGGAACAGATTCTAAGTGAAATGACGACATGCCGTGGCTGCCATAGGGGAGGCCAGCAGATGATCCAGGAAAGGGGCTCAACACTAGGTGCAGAGGGCAACCCTCAGACCCCCCAACTGCCTTCAACTGTTGCCCTTTCCTGTTGGAAATTTAGGAAGGTGGCAGGAAGTGGTGGGGCCAGGAAGGGGAACCTAGGAACCCAGGGCCCTGCGTCTACCTGGCTAGTCACACCAGGCCCATCATCCCTGGGCCTCTTTGCCTCATCCGTAAAAGGGTCAGAAAATATCCCAGATTCCAGAAACAAAGACCAGGAAGGGCCTTTCTCTTTCACTCCCCATCAGGTCTTCTGCCTTTTTCTGATGACATCTCAGTGGAACCCAGAAAAGCACTGCCCTCTGAGGTAGCAAGCGTGTGCAAGTAGGTAGTGAACACCTCAGGCTGTCCAAATGTCCATGCAGTGTCAGACTAGAAGCAAGGTCAGGGTCACATTCATCTCCATTGTGGGGTCTTTGTCTGTTTGCTTTTGGCTGTATTGGGAAATTAAGCACATGGCCTTACAGCTACATCTCAGCCTATAGTATTTCTTTTCTTTTCTTTCTTTCTTTCTTTCTTTCTTTCTTTCTTTTTTTTTTTTTTTTTTTTTGAGATAAGATCTCACTAAGATGCTAAGTTACCCAGGCTGGACTCAAACTTATGATTCTCCTGCTTCACCCTCCCCTGGGTGCACTACCACCTTGGCTGTGAAACCAAGTCCTGTTGCCCTGTCCTCTTCCCACTGGTTAGCATTCTGGAGGATTCCTCTGAGACACAAGTACAAAACCTGGCCCCCAGCTTGTACAGGAGACTCAGGTACAACCTTTCTGGTATCATCCTCGGACTGATATCTGTCAGAAGAGACTACAGATGGTTGAGTGGTGGAAATGGCCTTGGGTTGCTTCTGACATCTCCCTGAGGCCTCCTGAGACTGCTGGCTTCCATCTCTGAAAGTCATGGCTGACTCTTCTTCCATCTCTCAGAGAGGTGCAGAGCTTCTCAGCTTGAATCTCAAGGATTCTGAACTCGGGGGAAATCTTTATAATGTCTTCTCACCTTAATGGATTTTTGTTGCTATGGAAAGTTTAATGGTTGAAATTCCTTTTTGAGCTTGTTTGCAGTATTATTTTCCTTTGGAATTTGCTTTTGCCCTTAGCAATCTTTTCTTTCCTGGTTCTCATCATCTAATCTGCCATCTGGATCTGGCAACTCTTTAGTAGGTAGACTGAGCAGTGGTACCCCAAGGAGGGCTTGAATCTGTTTGACCTTATGAGCATCTGAGCACACTGTTGACTTTATTTGATACTTTTCAACTGGAGGCAGCTTTGCCCACAGGAGATGTTTGACAGTGTCTAGAGACTGAGTTCACTGTCAGAACTTGAGGACAGGATGCTACTGGCATCTACTGACTAGAAAGACCAAAAAAGCTACTAACCCTTCTGCAGTGCACAGTCAATCCCTCTGTCCCGATGACGAAGGTTCTCTAATCCCCAAACCCGTATTTTCAAGGCTGTGAAGCACTGGGCTAAGCAGACAATTACTTTTTTCTTGAAAGCTTCAAAACTATTTTACCAATGAACTAAAAGCTTAAAAAGTTCATTCTAATAGTTCTCAAGATACTGATTTTCCTTACTTGTATTTTGTTTTGTAATCTTTATAGTAAAATACCTAGTTAATACAATTATATTATAAATACATATTTCAAGTATATGCAAGAAGTGATCTAGGATCTTTTTGGCTAACATTTGACAGAGGTTTGTCTATTTTATTCATTCTTTCATATTTTGGGGATTTTTGGCCTAAATCTCATTAATTTATTCTCTGATTTTTAATGACTTTCATTGTACTAGCTTTGGATTTGAATTGCTTTCGGTTTTCTAGATCCTAGAGGTCTATCATGAGATCAGTGATAGGGCATGCTCTGCTTTTCTTACATTGACATTCACGGCTATCAACTTCCCTCTCTGGAAGCTTTCATTGTGCCCCGTAGAGTCTGACACATTGCACTGATAATATCATTTGCATTATAAGAACTGTCCATTTTCCCTTGATTTCCATAATCCATCAATTTTTCAAGAGTATATTGTTTAATTTCTATGCATTTCCATAATTTCTGTGATTTCTTTTGCCTCTGGTCTTCATTTCAGTTGTGCTAGGATCTGATATGATTTATAGGATCATTTTAGTTATTTTGCATTGATTTAAGTATGTGTTATTGGTTTCCATGTGGTCTATTTTGGAAAAAGTTACATATACTGTTGAGAAAAAAGAGTATTCTGTTATTGTTGGGTGAAACACTCTGTAGATACCTATTTAGCCCATTTATTCAGTTTTGGTTCAAATCTGGTATTTCTTTGATAAATTTTTTTGATCTGATTAATTTCTACTTGTGTCAGAATATTAAGGTTGCCAGAAATAATTATGCTGATGTTTACTGCTCTGTTAAACCCAATATTGCTTTATGAAGTTTGATGCACCAGTGTTTGGTGCATATATATTTATAATTGGTATCTCTTTCTGCTGAATTGTTCAACATCAATAGCTATAAGAGAAATGCAAATTATAACCAACTGAGATTCAGTTTTACAGCAGAAAAAATACCCATCATAAGAAATCAAATAACAGATGCTAGTGAAGCTGTAGGAAAAAGGAACTCTTCTGTATTGTTGATAGGAATGTAAATTAGTACAATCACTATACAAATTAGCATGAAAGACCTCAAAAAACTAAAACTAGAAATTTTATGCAATTCAGCTATCCTTCTTCTACATAGCTTCCTGATCATTTCATACATATTACAATAATATATGTATATCTATGTTTATAGCAGCACAATTCAAAATAGTTAAATCTTCTGGGTTTCTTGTATGTCTGTCAACAGATGAACAGATAAAAAAATGTAGTACTAGCACACAGTGGAGTATTTGTACTCAATGGAGTATTTGCATGCAGTGGAGTATTTGCAAGCAGTGGAGTATTTGTACTCAGTGGAGTTCTACTCTTCTATACAAAGGGATGCATGAGTCATATGTAGGAAAATGGGTTTATCCAGAGTCTATAATCTTAAGTGGAATAATCAGACACTCAAGGGTAAATATCACATGGTTTGTTTTACATGACAAACTCAGAGATTCTATAAGGTAATGAGCAAAGTAAAAGATAGATTATATGAAATAAGATAAATATTTTTCAAATAGGAAGGGGATCAAGAGATAGAGGGAGAGAGGGGGAAAAATGAATTGAAAAGAATTATCTATCTGTACCAACTCTCCATAGGAAACACGATCATTATGTACTGCAAATATGTACAGATAAGAAGTTAAAAATGAAAAACAGAATAAAAAATGAGGGTTACTGAAAACATATGGCAAATCTTTAAATTAAAAAATTTGTTACAGTGAAAGCAACATTGCCAAGAATGATTGGATAAATGTGTTTGATTCAAGGGGAAGAATTTTGAGGGGAACTAGATGGAAAGTTTATTTTACTGTAATATTTTTTCCAGCATTCACTGTATCAGTAATCAACTGTTTAAAGCAATTTCTGCCAAATGAAAACATGACCTTATGTCCTCTTCCACCTTTTTCACTAGATCTGGCACCAAAAACCTTCTTTTTCTTACTATTAAAAAGATGGCAAGTAACACATCTCTTGAATGGATTTAGAATGCAGAGGCAGACACAACCAAAGACACTCAAGAACAAGGACTCCAGAAAGGCTGCAGAAAGTAGTGAGAACCATGGAATAAATGTATTCAAAGTAAGAAGGAGTGTTTTGAAAGAGATTAGTGGCTACATGCCTTTTATTGTAATATTTTTCTAAAAATTTAATCATCATATTTATTTATCATACTTCATAATGTACTCACCCAAAAGGACACTCCCACTAGAAAGAAGTGAAGAGTATAGCAATGGAATATAAAAGTAAGACTCCCCTAAAAATGTTGTACGTGAAACAAGACAAGAAGAAGTCATTGTGTCATCCAGTCAGCTGCAGGAAGACACTTGTTGTGTGCCAGTCTTGACCCTACCCCAGACCTGACAGGTTGGATCTCTGGTGCTAGAGCCCCAAGACTGTGTCAGTGTTCACCAGGTATTTGATTGTCCTCAGACAAAAGACCACAGCATTATCCCTTTCAGGCTTAAAAACTAAAGAATTTTCATGTCTCTGATTCTCCTGCTGGATGAGCTTTGTATAATGTAAAAATTACAAAAAAAAAATAGAATTAAAAGGAAAATTGGAGTTGAGAGTTTAATCCACTGACTAGGGCCAAGGAGTATGCTCAGTGTTCTATGAAGCACTGGGGACTTACATTTTTGCTTCTCCTCTGCCACCAAGTCTTTTTCAGTAGGAAACATAGGAATTTCAGAGGGCCTATGTTTCTGACCAAGTTACACCCCAATACTGAACTGACAGAATCAGAGTGGACAGTGCATGGGTGGATATAGCCTGCCCCAGGCATAGGTTATAGGGTCTTTGTGTCCTCTCATGATCACAGCTCCATGTGTTCCTGTTACCAGAGTCCAAGAAGAAGCTGGTGCTGCCTACCCTAGGCCCAGCAAAAGATTCCAACTGTGAACGTGGTTTCCATTGCCCGCGTGGCTTCCTCACCACAGCACAGCTGAGACATCTGTGTCTGTGCCTCTCGATGCCTTCAGCACCATGGGTCAAATGAAGGGGCAATGTGTCACTGACACTGACCCCTTGGAGGGACCCAAAAGAGACAGTCACTCTGCGGTCTGAGGTTGAGGAAGAGTGGACCTCATTCTCATTCTCCTCCCTCTCACTGGGGCACTAAAAACCCAAATCAATTACTCACTAACACTTGTGATATGATTAATTTAATTTTTTCCTTAAACAAAGAAGGTAAATTAAAAGAATCAGCTTGCTTCTTCCCACACTGTGGTGACAAGATTAAAAATTAAATTTATACATATTTCATTTCTACATAATAAAGCCTTTTTGAAAAAAAGGAAAAAAATACCACAGTTCATCTAATTAAATCAAAGAAAATCGCCTGTGGTGATGTCACAGCATCAGCTAAGCTGCTGCCAAAACCAGCCCTCAGTGTCTTTTGGCATCAGTCTGGATGAAAAGTCCACCCTACCTTGGTGGGTGAGTCTGGGGTGTGACTTTGGGACAGGGTGCAGCCTATTCCCATAGCAGCCCACAAACCCAGAAACACAGAAGCTGAAGCTCTGGTAGAGTTACTAGTACACTGAAGAGAAAAACAAAGTCTAGTTTGGGTTAACAACAAAAGCAACAAACTCTTTCATTGCTCAAATAATAAAACTATTAGCATGTTTACAAGGAGTGAATGAAACACACAGTAAATGTTTAAATTAAAAAATTAGTGCAGTAGGTACATTGCCGTTGCCACTAACCCCCCTCAGGACACTGCTAGGTTTGGGTACACTTATCCCACTGTGCAGCAGTGCTAGAAGTCCCTCGCAGTGCTGCCAGTCCTGTTTCTTTCATGAGTGTCTTTATGATATTTGACAGCAAACACGGGTGCTGAGTGCCATCCCACAGAAGGGGGGCTCCCTGGAGCACCCCAGTGTGTCCTTATCTTCCTTATTCACTAGATCCAGAACCTTGAGATTTCTGGGATTCTTCCTCAAAGTAAAGAAGCTTATGCAGGATAAACATTTTGAATCAATTCAGGATGTTTGTGTCGCCAGGGTAGTGCAATTAAAGACTCTCATGAAAAGCGGACTTTGGAACTCTTTCAAGAAGTGGGCATGCAATGAGATACATGTATCCAAAGCTACAGGTGTCATGTGGAGGAGAATCAGCAGCATCATGTCCTTAGAGTTCACTAGAGGAACAGATTCAATAAAAATATATATACGATTATACAAAGGGTCCACAAGGTAAGCTGACAATGACCACCCATGGAGTTCAGGGAGGAAGGGTAGAAAAGAGACCCAGAAGATCCAGCTGAAAGTAAAAGATCATTGCTCATGGCAGAGATCAGTGTGGAGATGCCAAAGGATCTGTGTTCAAAAGCTGAAGAGTCGGTGCTATAGGCCTGAAGGCCCTGGAGAAGAACATTCAAAGGCACAACAAAGCCTGGACTCCTTGGAAGATGGAAGACTTCCTTCTTCTTTCCCTTTTTATTCCACTCAGGATTGGTTGGTGCCACTCACATCTGGGGTAGGTCATCCCTCTTTAGTTTGCAACACTCCCAGAGTCTTTGCAAATCTGATAAGTGGTTCTCACTCAAAGCAAGCTGACAAATCACAACTAACAGTCACCTACTGTCAAAGCTTCTAAAAATTTAAACATTCACCATATATTTTGATCATGGCTTATACCTTAAAAATCTTCATGAGATCAGATGATGTCTCCAGGTCTGTGCAGATGGCCTCAGGCTCTTCAATGACACTGCTGATGTGGACATGATCTGTGTGTGGTCTCAGTTTTTTCAAGGACAGTCCTAGGCAGAGCCACCTGGCAATGCCTTCGAGTCCTGATTTAGACATCCCTGGCTCAGGTAAGAGCTCATGCAGACTTCACAGGACAGCATCATTAGGAGGCTGAGTGGGCCGGTGGACAGCACCATTGCTTTCCCAGGACTAAGAAGCCTCCATATGGCCCCCACCTTCCTGCACACCATGTGGTCTTGTAAGTTCCTAATTTGGTTGCTGATGACATTCTGAAAGGATGAATTTTGTTCTTGGAAATCAGGCCCAGGAATAGAGAGAAGCACACAAAATCATTGGCCTGGATCCTGGGATTGGTGACTCATTCGTGCCTTCTCGTAGGTCAGACTTCTGCTCCTTGACAGGTGCTGAGCAAATGTTGATGGAATGGATGTTTCACCAGCAGCTTGGCAAGCAGTGGTGGTGGTGGAGGCGCCCTTAGCTCTAGCGGGTCTCCATATCCCTGGTTCTCCTGCCCAGGGGAGGGTACAAATCTGAGTGTGAGGATCCTGGGTCAGCTCTGTATGGGTGGTTCATTATCTGTCACAGAAAACATCAGCTCCCAGGGCTTTGCAGCTTGCTGCTTGAGTTCCCTCAGTAAGTCTCATTTGATCCTGGTGACACCCATCAGGGATGTGCAAGAAGTCCAAAGCTATTTATCTGAAATCCTGAAATCCAGAGAGCTCTGAAAGCCAGATGTTCATTCGTAAGTTTGGCACAAATTCATGTGGCAGCAAACTCTGAACTGAACAAATGGGTTGGTATTTATCATCTGCATTTATTTTATAGGATAGGAGAATATATAGGCATGAGTGCAGAAATGTTAATGAGTTTCATTTTAGAGTGTGCTGCCAGGCCCTCCTGGACATTGAACCTGTACAGTGTGATGAATATACACCTAATACTTATTGACTGTTGAACAACAAAGGCTCTCCAAGTGTGATGACTTTGAGTAACATGCATTATTATTTTAAAGCCTCCATGGGTCAAGAATCTGAACCTGTCTTAGCTAGGTCCTCCACTTTAGGGTCTTGTAAAAGGCTGAGATCAAGGTGTGAGCCCAGCTCCTCTCCCTGATTTTCAGTACAGGCATAAACAGAAGTCACGACCATCTGTGTTTAACTGGGACAACATCCTTATCCAAGGTTGCTTCATGGTTGTTAACAACACTTGACTCCCCATGGGCCAAGGTGACTCTCCATCACCTTGGAGATGGACAAGAAACCAGTGATAAACACTAGAGTGGTGGAAGTCAACCAGCTGAGGACCTCCCATCAGCGTCCCCATGTTTTCTCTTTGGGTGGGAGCTGGTAATCTAGTTTACACTAAGGCAAAGGAACTTCATGAGAATGTGGATGCGAGGAGGTGATGACCTCTGGAAGGCATATGAAAAGCTGGTGATCACCATATTTCACTTCCAACTCTGCATCCTCTTCATGCTGTAATAATCACCCTCACTGTACAAAAAAAGAAAAGAAAGTACATTATGAGCCCTGGGTATTTTATGATGGTCTAGGTCTCAAGATTTCAGAAATGTGAGTAAACACTTGACTTTAAGCTTTTCTGGTTTCCTTTTTTTTTTTTTTTCCTGTATGGAGGATAGAACTCATGACCTTGTGAGCCTAAGGCAGATGTGGTGCCACTGATATCAATCTTCAACCCCTTGGTTTCCTTTTACTTCCCTTAACAAAACTCTACTCCATCCTCCACAGTAAAGTTACTCAGGTAGAAAAGGATACTGACTCCTCAGGGTTCCAGGCTCCGCTCTGTTCTATGACTCACCACCCATGTGATTCTGGTTGAGTACCCAGTCTCTTTGAACGGTAGCTTTCTCATCTATAAAATAAGGGTCTTAACCTTCATCCAATACTGATGCCAGGAAAAGATGATAAGAACATCCATGAAAGGTCACCTGTTGCACTTGATGGCCCACTGGTGCTGGGAGAATAGCTATCTCTCCTGTGACCTTCCCCCAACCTTTGCTCTCTTCTACTTCTTGAGACTGGCATGAGAAGCACCATTAAGTCCATGTCCCAAGTGACCAAGACGAAGCCCAGAGGCTCGTAGGTGATTTGCCACATATCACTGCAGACAGTCATTTCCCCCATCTTACAGGTTTATGAGTACAGACACCATGAGGGAAGGAGTTAAAAGTGGTTCCCTCGGAGCCTCACACCTGAGCTCATCTCTGGCTAAGGTCCCGTTCTTCTCATGGGGCTGCCCCTCAGAGAGGATCCACTCACTGATCAGTAGTGGACACCCCTGCACTTGCTGCGTGGCTTTGAAGGACACACAGGTGGTGCTTCAGAAAATGTTTACCCATTCATTCATTTTTGGTCACCGATGCTGGGAAAATCTGATAAGGGTGATCAGTGAATCTGCTCGTACTTTGAGAAATTTTTTTAAAGGCTTAAAATGATGCTGTTGTGCTCAGTGTCTCTCCGTGAGTTGAACAGGGGCAGGGGTCATCTGTGGGTAACTTCACTGGGCTGGTGTCTTCTTTGAAGGTTGCATCAAGGTGGTGAGCAGGACTCGTGGTCCTCCTGATGAAGATCCCAGCCAGAGGGAGCGAGGGAGAAGAGACACTTTGGGTCTTGTGTGTATTTGCCTGCAGCAGCTGACACTCCTCGCAGCTAAAATTAAGAATCATGGAGTGTCCAAAGTGCACAATCCTCTTGGTGGCTGGATTTGGTTTTAAAGGAAAAACTGTGGAGAAATCATGACTCCTTAGTCCCAACCCAGGGACAATACACACAGCTTGTCACCATCGGTCTAATCCAGGGGACTAGAACCTGGACTCTTCTACACCTGGTCCTCATTTCTGGTCTCAGAACTGTCCAGTGCCTGATGTCTATGTATCACCCAGGAACTTTTATCTAGGTTGAAATAAGAAGGTTGCATCATTAGCGGGGGTTCCCAGATGACCTCCCCCAGCCAGGGAAAGTACAGGGTACAGAGCTTTGGCTGCTCTCCGACAACATGACTCTGAGGCTGGGGTGCTTGCTTTGCACTCTCAAATCTCTGCTCTGATGCTAGATTGTGCATGACCTGAGAGGATGGCCTTTATGTACTCAAGTCTTAGTTTCCTAATCTGTAAAATACAGATGATCCAACACCTGTTTCACTCATCACTGTGTAGATAAAGTGAGTAGCTGAAGCAGTGAAGTGACTCCAGCCTGGCCTATGGCAAGCCATGTACTATACAGTTTTACCCCATTGTCATCATCTACAGCATGGGTCTGCTGTTTGCCAGGGCAGCTTGGACACCCAGGGCCACTTCCTCTGCATGGGGCCCACATATTTAGCCTTGTAAGTCCTCCATGTTGCCCTGTAGGAATGATAATGAGTAAACTGTTCCAAAGAAGAATAGTTTCACCAGGACCAGCACGTACCAGGATTCCCAGAGCCATGTGGAAACTTCATTTCCCAGCATCCTTTGTAAGGAAGTGAGGTCATTTGCCTGAGCCCTGGCCAGAGAGAGGTTCATGTGCATTACTTCCCCTCCCAGTGCCACCATTACCACAGTGCCTGCTCCCTTTCTTAAGAAGCTGGGAGATGTTGCCTCGTGGAGGGAGTAGTGGGGGTGCTTGAGTCACTGCATGGAAGACAGCACCTAGGAAGGCCAGGAAGCACTAAGAGACCTGTGACATGTCCAAGGAGTAATTCTAGAAAAGAATTACTTTAACATGTGTACAGAGTATTTCTATATGTGTGGGAAGAGATGAATCTAGTTCTAAAAAATAGTAACAGCTAAACTCCAAGAGCTGATGCTAGAAAGGAGGCTTTGGGTCGGGGAGTTAGCTCAGTGGTTCCAGTGCCTGTCTTGCAAGTGCAAGGACCCAGGTTTGATCCCCAGTAACCACATACCATACTGGGCATGGAGACTCACACCCAGCAGCAACCAGTACCATATACCACAGTGCCGGGTGTGGTGGCTCACACCTGTCATCCCACACTCGGGTGGCAGAGGCAGGAGGATTGCTGTGATGTGAGTTTGAGGCTGAGCTCAGGGCCAGCCTGAACCACAAAGCGAGACCCTATCTCAGTACTCCGCTCTAGTAATTGCTAACTCCAATATTATTAGTGTACTCATTTTGTAGGTTGAAAAAACAAGACTTAAAGAATTGCAGAGACTGTGCTAAAGTCCAAAAGATGATAGGAAGAAAAAGCTGATCTTCAAAGCCGGTCTTCATGACTTTAGATCGAGAGACATTGTGAACAGAAAATTTCAAATGTCACAAGGAAAGGCAGATAAGGTGGGGTCAGGATTCAGCTGCCGCAAGGGGCCTTCTGTTGGGATCCAAGAGAAGCTCCTTAGTGGGTACAGAGTCAACTCCGTGGACCTGTAACATCATGTCCCGAACCCCTGGGCTCTCCAGGGCTCTGCAGCTCCACCAGCACTGTGGTCCTTCAGCCACACCCTCCTCTGACTTCTGTTCTGTCCCATTTACTCCCAACCCCAAGTGATCTTGTATTTTCTGGAAAGCTCTTTGACAAGTACACGAGAATTTCATGAGAGGCAAATTCGTGGGAGATGATTGCTGGAAACCTCAGCTGTCCATCAGAAGTGTGGCCACAGCACGTGATGTACCTCAGAGACAGTGTGGTGAAGAAGGCCCGTGGGATGGTGCCTTGAGCCTAGGCACTTTGCCATGGACTGGCTCTCAGGGTCATCTAGCACCTGAAAGAACCAGGGTTAAAGACTGACCGAGGTCATCCTCAGCCCCACAGACTGTGTGTACGGTGCACTGCTGTCCCTTTGGGGTAAATGCAGCACAGCTGACCTTCTCTCCTGGTCACTTGCTGTGACAAGCCCTAAGAGAACAGCTTTGAGCATCCTTCTGATGATATTGGCTAGATGACTCCGAGGCACAGTGATGGTGGAGCTTAACTGTCAGTGTGATTGAAGGGGAACTGGTGGGTCATAGAACTGTGGTCCCAGGAATGTATCTGCTCCTCTGCTCTTTTTCTCTGCAGTCTTCCCTGCTCTGCTTCTTAGCTGCCAGGAACCGAGCAGCTTCACTTCTCCAGGCCTCTCACCATCATGTTCCTGCCTTAGAGCCACCCCATCATGGGCTGGACCCCACAAAAACTGTGAGCCAAAGAAACTACTCCTCTGCTTTGCAGTTGTCAGATATTTTAGGAAAAATTAACTAATGCTAATACAGTGAGATTTTAAAAAGTCCATCTTGGGATAGGAGGACTAGGTGGGTGGGGCCCCACTGTGCTCAGGAGCACAGGCACGTGGGCACCGAGGTGAGCAGAGCAGCTACTCTGCAGCACCAGCTGCCCGGGAGGAGGAGCCCCAGGTGCACAGACCCAGAAGTGACATATACAGGGCCTAGGTTCTGGTGCATGGAGCAGATCTAATTGCCTGGTGTCACGCTTCTCTCCTGTGAAGACTCATCAAGTCATTTGTTCCTCCACTCCTGGAATGGGACACTTTGGCAGTCAGTGCTAAGAGAAGAAATTTGTCCTCAGAGATCAGAACAAGCAATAATTACCATTGCTATTAGCAAAAGAGAGATGAGAAAAAGCGACCTCAGAGACAAGGAGGCCTCTGCTCAAGCCAGAGCATCTCTCACAGACTGAAGCAGAGAAAAAGAACAACTCCCCCACCCCGAGCTCCCACCTGAGAGGTCTCCAGAGCAGCAAGCTCCTGTCAAAGACAAAACTGCCTTTTCAGAACAAAAAACTGAAACATCAACTCACAAAGAGATTGGGGACAAAGGAAAGAATCCCGACGGCTCTCTGGCTCCACTCTCTAGTTAAGTGAGGCACCGCGATCAAACTCATTTTTTGGGGGGGTCATGCCACTAAAATAAAACATCTTGGCCAGTTTGGTGAAGTAAATCAGTGCGATGAGTTTCATACTTTTTCGAAATAACTAGCCACCCTCGGAGTGCTTACAGCAGAGAGCCAAATCATTTCCAACAGAACGTAATTATGAGGTTATTTTGCTCACATATGAGGAAACTGAGGCCCAGTAAAGGAAAGGGTGAGACCAAAGTTGCACAGCTGAATCAGGGGGCTGTGCTGTCCACATCACTTTGCCTTGTCGCTTTCAGAAGGAGCTGGCTGTTTGTACAGGCCATGGTGCTGCAGTGCCAAAATGGCCCAGCCTGAGAGCCAGAGACAGTCAGGAAGAGACAAATCCACACTAACTGAAGCAAACCACATGGAGATTGACCGAAAGGATCTGAAACCCAGCTCCCTGGACTTGATTAGCATGAGCTCATTAAACACTGGGTGCTGTTATACATATACTGGCTATGACTGCTGAGCTTTGTGGATCTATGTCTACTTACACACATTTCTTTACCTATCAGTGAGTCAGAAATTCTTGTCATCTCTTTATGGGTAAGGAACTGGGTTCCTAGAGATGAAGTAACTTGCTGAGTTTGCCACTGCCATTAAGTTAGTCAGTATGAGTGCCAGGATGCAAAACCAGCCTGTCTGGACCAAAGGTACATAATCTTCTCATGCCTCCTATTCAACTTCCTACTTCGGGTTGTTACACACACCATGATCATGATGAGAATGGAGATTAAATATTTTGAAAACATTTTAGGATTAAGTTGGTTTTGCTTCTTCACAGAGTTGCAACATCCTGGAAATAAATCAAGAATGAAAAAATATGAATAGTGTGAAGATTTTTCAAAGCATAAACTGCCTTGTAGTTTTGCTGTGAAAAAAAATCATTACTAACATACTGGGTAAGTACTTGCTATACTGACATTAGCCTTGGTGCTAGGTCTTATGGATCTCAAAAGAGGGGTGTTTCTAGGCTCTGTTTTTTAAGTTAACAGAAACAGGTAAACAAGACATAGTTGAGTACAGAATTTTCCCAAACATTTCATACACATCCCTACTGATGCCATGTTTCCCACTTCTCCTGGCAGAACTCATGATGTCCTTACCTGATGCACTTTGGACCTGCCCAGGAGCATCTGGAAAGCATAAAGCACTTTGTACTCAAGTCAGGGCTTCAGAAAACATTGCAAGTTCCTTTTATCACTCTTCATACCATACAATGGTATGCCCTAGATGATTTTGTCCATTTATCTTGGCTCCAGGATGAGAAGACATAGGGTAATGAGAGCTCTGTCCCACAGACCTACAACCTAGAACACAGTCAAGCAGCAGCCCACAGATACACAAACAAGAAGTAAGTGTGAGCATGTATCATTGCAACTTGAGGGCTGTTTGTTATGAAAGCAGGACTGACTGACAGAACACAAAAATTATACAAACCGATTGAGACAAAGAAAAGACTGATGACTTCTAAGAGACAAATATACACAATGGTCATAGGTCTATAGAAAGAAAACATTGCTTCTGCTGCTGAAAATCAAGTGGTCCTACTGACATGGTGACAGGTGGACACTCACATCCTGCAAGTCTAAGCAAGTGGCTAGGGGTGGGGACAGAAGGTCTAGAATATCTGAGAAAGTATCTTCCTTCTCTGATGCCTTTGAAATCTCTTAGGACTGTAGGGATTTGGGTGAGCTATTATCTTGATGCAGAGCTTTGAGAACCGTGGTCATAATATACTAATTTGTTCCCCTGGAGGGGTTCTTGGGACTGGGGTGCATCCTGTGATACTCATTTTATGGAGATCAGAAGGCCTGCCCTAGATTCAGAAATGAGGGCCAGGATACTACACATCACAGCTGGGCTTATTGCTGTTCTTGAGATTAAAAGACTTTGTGGTTTTGGATTATGTCCCTTGCATCACCACCTGGCCTCAATTTCCATACTCTTTTACTGAGAGGGAGAAATGAAAATCTCTAAGGACTCTTTCAATTCTGAAAAATCTGAGCTGCTGAGGATTCATTTTCATGAAAGTCTCTGGTGCCGCTTTTGATTTCAGCTGCCAATTAAGTGTCATGTCACACATGCATATAAGGTGGCCGTGTTGACCCAGACAATGGAAAACATCAGCTTTGTCTGCAATAAAGGTCTCCTAGTTAATTGCCAGTCTCCTCACTCTCCTGGGTCTTGTTCTTTCACATCCCTGCTAACCTTTCATTTTTCCTCTGTCATCTCTTAAAAACTCTACATATTCTCCAGGGAGCATCTCTCTTGCCCACCCTCTGAATCTTAACTGCTTATAAACAAATGCCGAATTCCACATTTAACATCCTCCATTTCTATCTTTCTTATTCTTTCCTTATGATATGTTTCTGAGCTATTCAAGCAAGCTGAAAACTTGAATGATTCTTTTTGTCCCGGTTGTAGTTTAGATCTAAAATGTCCCCCAGCAAGCCCTTGTGTTCAGAAAGTATGCTTCTGACAGGTGACTGGATCACATGGTTCTTACTCTTTCAGTGTATTTATCCATTATGGGGTCATTACTTGAAGGAGATGGAGACAGGAAGTGGACTCCACTGGAAGGTAGTGGATCATATGATGTGACCTTGGTGACTCTCTGGTCACTGCTGTACCTCTTGCCTCTTTGTCTCTTTCTTTCTGCCTCCTGCACACAGCTGGTTGAGTAGCTTTTCTCCACCACACCTTTGTGTCATAATATTTCTGGGTAACCTCAGTCCTAAAAGCACTGAAGGCAGCTTGCCATGGACTGGATTCTCTGAAGCCATGAGCCAAGTGAACCTTTTCTCTTTTCTGTTGTTTTTTTTTTCCCCCTCAGATATTGAATCTGAAGGACCATATCATTTGAAATATCAAAACTACTCAAATTTCTGTTAGACTTATGCCAAAAAGGAATTTGATCCTTTCTTATCAACTCTAGCATAACCACTGCTCTCTCTCTTTCTCTCACACTGTCTCGTGGTTGCTGTAGGCTAACTGTAATCCCTGATTCTACTCCCTCATCCCTATGCTACTGCCAGAGTGAGAGCCAAAAGCATGAGGCAAACGTGGCAGCCATGAACATGTGCCACTCGGCTGTCCTGCTGCAAGGCACACCATGGGCTAATGACCCAGTTATAGGACCCCTGAGTGCACCATTGTATTCATACAAAGACAGCTTCTCAAGGGCTGCTTCTACTCAGGAACCAAGAAAGGAGAAACCGTTACAGACTGATAATCTCCCACTCATCCAGTACAAGTAAAGGTGTAATAAAAAACACTTTTATATGAAAGAAATCTAAGTAAATTTGTTACCAGTTATCTGAAAAAAAATTCAAAAACAATGATTTTCAAATCAAAGGAAAATGATACTACAAGAAAACTTTGAATCTGGAGTGTAATAAGTAGTACAATTATTGGAAAACCTTATAGATTCTTGCTTCTTAAAATCTGTAAGATACATATGACAGATGAATGCAAAAATTTTAACATTATTTAATGGGTTTTCTCAATAATGTGGTACATAAAAAATATAAGAAAGGAACAGTCAGGGAGCAAAGAATGTAAAAGGAACTGTACGATAAAAAGGTTACTATGTCTCATAGAAAATGGCAGAATACAAAATCCAAAAACAATATAAAATGCTAAGTGTGCATATTGCAATCCTTGGTTGACCACCAAAATCTATAAAAGATAATCAATCAAAACCTCATTAAAGGGCCGGGGATTTAGCTCAGTGGTTCCGGCGCCTGTCTTACAAGCGCACGGACCCTGGTTCGATCCCCGGTAACCACATACCTATACTGGGTGTGGAGACTCACGCCCAGCAGCAACCAGTACCACATACCACAGTGCCGGGCATGGTGGCTCACGCCTGTAATCCCAGCACTCGGGAGGCAGAGGCAGGAGGATTGCTGTGATGAGTTTGAGGCTGAGCTCAGGGCCAGCCTGAACTACAAAGTGAGACCGTCTCAAAAAACCTAAAAAAAAAAAAAACCTCATTAAATAGGTCAAAGCAACTTAAATAATCCAAAATAACATAGAGCAGGGAAAATAAAAGCATCAAGAGGATAACAAATAACAAATCATAAAACAGCATACTAAAAGCAGTCAATAGTTATACTAAATACAAATAATTTAAATAAGATACTTAAAGATAAAGATTCTCACACCAATTTAAAAAAGAAAACTCAAGGGCCTGGGAGTTAGCTCAGTGGTTCCGGCGCCTGTCTTGCAAGCACAAGGACCCGGGTTCAATTCCCCAGTAACGACATACCATATTGGGCATGAAGACTCACGCCCAGCAGCAACCAGTACCACATACCGCAGTGCCGGGCGTGGTGGCTCACGCCTGTAATCCCAGCACTCGGGAGGCAGACAAGCACCAGAACCACTGAGCTAACTCCCCGGCCCCTCTGGGGCCTGTCTTGCAAGCGCAAGGGCCGGGGTTCGATTCCTCAGCAACCACATACCATACTGGGCGTAGAGACTCACATCCAGCAGCAATCAGTACCACATACCACAGTACCAGGTGTAGTGGCTCACGCCTGTAATCCCAGCACTCGGGAGGCAGAGGCAGGAGGATCACTGTGATGTGAGTTTGAGGCTGAGCTCGGAGCCAGCCTGAACTACAAAGTGAGACCCTGTCTCAAAAACAAACAAACAAACAAACAAAAAACCAAACATTGCCAAATATTTAAAGAAGAAATATCAAGTTATCTATAATCATTTTTGGGAAACAAAGGAGAGAAAGATATTTCTGAATTCATTTTATGAGTCCAGTATTACACTGGTATCAAAAGTACTCAAAAGAAACTATGGGAAAATATACTTAATGAATACAAAAGAAAAATTTCTCAATAAAATTCTAGCAAGTCATCCCACCAGTGGTATTGTTCAGTGGTAAAGGCTTTGCCTAGCATGCATGAGGTCCTGGGTTCTTCGTCGAGCACCACACAAACCAAACCACTATACAAAACAAAAAATAAATAAATAAATAAATAAATAAATGACTTCTACTCATAGAAAATAAAGATCAGAAACATACAAATAATAATATAGTCATAATGAAGTCACTAGTTTAAAACAATAAAGAAGAAAAATACATATTCAATTTATATATAAAAAAAGATTTTAATAGAAATGAGAATGTACTCTTGATATAAAATCAAAACTTTAGCAAACTAGGAATAAAATGGAGTTTCTTTAATTTGTGACTAAAGTCCCTTCTGCTAAAATCACATTTAATGGTGAAATATATGTTTCTTTTTCATAGACCATGTACAAGGCAACAAGTCTACTAGTTTCTTTGCCTCAAAAATGCTAGATATTTAGCCAGTGCAATATAGTAAGAAAAACTAGTAAAGGAACAATAACATGGAAAGGAAACAATGAATTATTTTGTAGAACTTCCAAACAAATTTGTAGAACTTCTACAAATTATTTTGTAGAACTTCCATGAGAAGTCCCTAGACTTATCAAAGTTGCAAAGACAAAAACTTAGGGAACATTTTTTTTCAAATGATGGTGCAAATATTGGACAGAATATGTGCAAACAAATGAGCACTGACCTAAGCTCCCCCCTTATAACTCTGCCTAGATCAAAGATCAAAATGTAAAACTGTGAAAACTGTAAACAGAAGAAATCATGGGAACAATTTTTATGATAGCTATGATCACGAAATCATGAATCAAAAAGAAAAAAAATAGTAGGCCAAGGATTTAACTCAATGATACTGCACCTACCTTAGAAATACAAGAGCCTAAGTCTGATTCATGGTACAGAAAGAAAGAAAGAAAGAAAGAAAGAAAGAAAGAAAGAAAGAAAGAAAAATATCAAATTAAATTTCATCAAAATAGAATAGTTCTCAGGGAACGAAAAGAACAAAAAGATAAAAGGCTGAAAGAAATATTTGGAAATTATATGACCAATAAAATACTTGTGGTCAGAAAGAATATAAAAAGAATTTTTAAAAGTCAACATTGAAGGCCAGGGATATAGCTCAGTGGTTCCGGCACCTGTCTTGCAAGCACAAGGACCCGGGTTCGATTTCCAGTCACCACATAACAATACTGGGCATGGAGACTCACCCCAGCAACAACCAGTAGCACATACCACAGTGCCGGGCGTGGTGGCTCATGCCTGTAATCCCAGCACTCGGAAGGCAGAGGCAGGAGGATTGCTGTAATGTGAGTTTGAGACTGAGCTCAGGGCCAGCCTGAATTACAAAGCGAGACCCTGTCTCAAAAAATAAAAATAAAAATAAAATAAAAGTCAACACTGAGGAATTAAACAATCTAGTTCAAAGTGAGCAAAAAACTTCAGCATTAACTTTCTCAAGAAGAGCACACCAATGACAAACATATAATTTATGACTATTATCATTACTATTAGGAAAATACAAATTAAAATCATGATGACTATATACTTTCTAGAATTAAAAATACTGAGCGATCAGACCTTTTCTACGTTGCTGATAGGCATATAAAAATGGAATGGTTCCTCTAGAAAACACTGGAGTAATTCCTTACAATGTTTTAGCTTCACTAACAGCAATCTCACTCCAAAATATTAACCACAAATGAAAAATTTACATTTGAATGTGTATGTTAAAGGAACAGAAACACATGAGTATGTGTATATAAAGGTTATTCAGATTTGCTGTAATCTATAAACTTCCTAAAAGACCTCCGGTGAGTGAATGTATCAACGGGTAGTACTACAACTCTCCATGTGTGGAATGGACACTGCTCAATGACAGGCATATTGCTTTACATGACGCGGTGAAGACAGGCATGTTGCTTTACGTGACGCAATGGATACTGCTCAATGACAACGACTGACTTTCCGACACAACAGGACTGAGTATCTCAAAGTCTTTCCCCTGAGCAAAAATACCAGCTCCAAAATTCTGCACAGTAGACATGAACTCAAGAAATACTTATGTCTTTGAAAATTCTGTTTGTAAGCAAAAAATAGAAAGCATTTTGTTAACATGATCAATCATACATATCAAAATATATAGCAAATATTGTTTATGGTGACCCATTAGAATCAATGTTGTTATTAACAAGGCAAGAATATTATCCTGTTTCATATTGTTTTGTAAATCCTAGAAAACAAAATGAAGGGTGAAATTAACTTAGAAAAAGAAGATAAAGAAAAAACACTTTCTACAGCTTATAATTGAGGTAGGAAGTCCCAAAGAACCTACAAATCATTAGAAGAAGCACTTTTTGCAATGGTAACATATGGAACAATATATTTTTAAACTGAATCCCTACATCCAAGCAAAAATAAAAATATTCTCTTTATTTACAGAGACAGCAAAAACATATGGTACATATAAATGGTTCTGCTAAAGGTGGTACAATGCCCATAAAATAATAAAACTTTATTGAAACTTATTAACACCCAAGTACTCTGGTACACATGCCATAACTAGCTATACAAAGGCTCTCTGTGAAGATCAGGATAAATTTTCTCAAACTGATCTAATGGAATTTCATCCCAGTTCTACAAAGATGATTTGAAAATCTGAGAAGCTGAGGTGAAATCTACAAGAGAAGTGAAGAGCTCAGGACACCCACAGCAGCTTAGAGGGAGGACAGTTGGAGTGAGAAGTTGACATCTCCTCTCCCTAGTCCCAGGTCATAGTGGTGAACCTACGGCATAATTGTTATTTATTTTTTAAGACAAAAGATACTAATGGAGAGTTGCTTTTTAAAGTAAACCTCAGTCTTCAGATTCAACTGCAGCGCTGGCACTTTAGTGATAAGTAAGGAGAATGGGGGTTGCAGTGTGGGCACTCAGCTCTGAAAGGGTCACTGGGGCTATCTTAGGTCTGTCATGAAGCATTGGTGCTCCAGACTGTGTGGTGTCGTGGTGAAGACAGGCATGTTGCTTTATGTGACACAAGAGAGAATCCAGGTCGGGACCCTGCTGTTTTAAGTGGAACTTGACTGAAAGAGCTTCAGGGTAAAACTGCTGGAAAATGATCAATACAGGACAGGCCTCTTCATTTGATTGTTTGTATGGAGGAAGATGGCTCTGTTCCTCCACTGAGCACAAACTCCATGTGCTCTAAAGACAGATCCATGAGAAAAAAAGCTAGAATACTGATAATATCCAAATGGAAAAATGGTTTCTGAGTAAGCTGGCCCCAACCTCCTGTGAGAAACCCAAAATAGTATGAAAGAAACAATCACAATTTTAATTCCATGAGTATCAAAATTCTATTCACCCAAAAGCATCATATAGGTTAGAAAAAGATGAGCAGCAAACTGAGACAGGAGTCCCAACACAAAAAAACAATCAAAGACATATCAAACATACACAAAGATTTAACCTAAATAAACAAGAAAAATACAAAAATTTGAATGAATTACAGGTACAAGCCTGAGTAGCCCCATTCCTAGGAAAAAAGCTCATAAAATATATGATACATGTTTAGGCAAATAGCATTAGTATGTAAGCATACATATAATACCCATGATTCAAAACCGTTTAAAAACATGTTAACACATCTACAGCTACATAAGAAAAAATTAAGACAGTTAACAAAATCAGGTGTTGGTGACCAATGTGAGAGTAAAAATTGATCCCTCTGGAAATTAATTCAACATTATCTTCTAAAGTTGAACATTTATATCTCCAAATAAACTACATTCCCCTCTACGGTGCGCACATACTGATGCATGTGTGCCGTAGGTCAACGGTCCAAGAACATTTATATATGCATTGTTCATAGTAGCAAACCCCTGGCCCAAATTTAAGAACTCAAATGGAGAAGATTCAACTCTTACAGACATACATTGGCCGAGTGGGTTTCTCAGGGCTGTGGATGTCTGCCATGTTTCAGCATGGATATCTGTGCAGGTGTACAAGGGCTTGAAAGATGATCACTGTAAACTGTGACATTGAGATTATTCTCATGAAATCTCAAATAGTGGTTTATGAAATGCCACTATTGTGTTTTGGAATAAAATATAAAAGTTTAAATGGAAGAAACATAGACCAGAAATTCTCTAGGGAGAGTGTTTACAGGGCACTGATTTTCTTCGAAGGTGTTCAGCCTATTAGTCTCAACATGTACATGTCAGATCCATCGTTGTGCATGAGTCAAATATCACACCATTGTTATTTAACAAAATGGCAAGGTGAGAGGAGGCGGAGGCCAGCGATAGGAAGCACCTCAGTGGGCAGAGCTCCTGGAGGACGGGAGCTGGCTGGTGTGTCTGGCGCCTGGGTCAGAGTGCTGCCCTGCTGCAGATCAGTAGCAGGGAGTGAGGAGCCCAGGCTCCGGTGTCCTCGCTTACTGGATGCCTGCAGGTTTGCCAAGGTCAGACACTTCCTTTCTCAGGGCTGGACTGAGAAGACGATGCTGGTGTCTCACAGTGGGGCCTGTGGGCATCTCCTGCTCCTGTGTGGTCTTTGAAGAGAGTGGAGAAGCAAGCCCACCTTGTGAAGAAGGGATGAGGGCCGTGGGAAATGTGCAGAACCGGGATGCAGTTGTGGCTGTCTGTGAACAAACATGTCTATCAGCAGACGGGCGACGTGATACGGGAGTCCAGGCGAGGTGAGGACATCGAATCGCAGCGGCCACAGCCACAGAGCTCTTCAGGGGAGGGCACAGCGTTTGCATCTGCTACAAGAGTCAAAGAGAAAGCACATTCGAGACACACAAAGGTAGCAGGGAGGAAACCCATATGCAAAGGTGTTGGTTCGTTCCTTGAGAATGAAAGTTGTGGGGAGGGAGAATCTGGTGGCACCGGCAGGCAGATGGAAGAGCGCCTATGGGTGGGGCTAGGGGGTGGGGAAGTCAATGAGGGATTAAGGCAAGAAGAGAGAAGAGCAGAACGCAGAGCGGTGCAGATCGGACGCAAAGGCTACGGGGAGCAGGAAGGCGTCTCCATCCCCACTGAGGGCCATCGCGGAGGAGACCCCAAACAGCCCGTCCCAGGTTCTCAAAACGACCTCAGCTAGCAGCCAGGCCCACTGCACTGAAGCACAAAGTAATGTCCTGTCAGAAGGGGAGCTGAATAATTTAGAGTGATGTTGCCTATAAATATTTAACGATATGAAAAAATGTTCGTGAGACAATGTTCAGTTTTTAAAAGGCAGATTGCAAAATAGTATAAATGCACAGAAAAAAACAAAAAAAGACATCTATTAAAGATATTACCATGATTTCTCTCCAAGTAAGAGAAATGTGTACTTTTCCTTTGTTTACCTTTCTGTAATTCTAAATTTCACAATAAAATAATTTTTAATAGGATACAGTAATTGTTATAATTTGAAAAAAATCCACGTTTAAACTAAACTAGGAAGAACATGTTTTTCATGAGAGTTAGTCAATCAATCCCTACTGAGAAATTTTATTTCCTGTTGCTTAACTAACGCTGGTTTTTCCTTTCTTCTTAAAATAAGCGGCAGCTCTGAAAGCCTGAGCCTGCCTGGATAGTAAGACAGGAAACCCGCTTTTATGGGGACACTCGCAGCTGATTTCTCGTCCCTGTGCCGGCCTCTGCGAGGACAGTGCGAAGTGATGCCCGCTGAACCGCTGAACCGCAGGCTCCTGTGTGTGAAAGGAGGCGGTGTCAGGCTGCCCGCATTTCAGGGTCGCGCACCGCAGCAGAGAGGGAAGGGGAGGAGAGAAAGGAGAGGAGCAAGGGCGCTCACCACCTGTGCTTTGGGTGGAGCACGAAGACGAGCTCATTGTACTGAATCACCAGCCTCCAGAGCACACCTTTTTCATATTCTTTCTCAGGAAGAGGGAGGATACATACCTGGGGCTCCCACACACCCGGGTGCTCGGGAAAGGGCATGATTGGCCGGATTACACACTGAACTGGAAGCCGCTTCCATGTCACCATCTATACGAGGATGCTTCACGGAAGTATTATAGTTAGTAAACTTTGGGGGGGAAGCAGATATTTTTGTGAAAATGAGCAAAGCGGGTTGTCTACTGCAGAGGAAACTAATGGACATTTTGTATTGCAGATGGCAAAATTTGGACTTCTAAGGAAAAAAAAAATAGAATTTTTGAAAACTGCTCTCTTTTACCATGAGCTTGATTGCTTCCCAGTAAAGGCTTTTCTAGATGAGATGATTGGTGGTTTGTTCTTAATTATTGTATAATGAAATGAATCAACATTTAGAAATTCTGCATAACTTAATTAAGTAATATTTTTCCAACAAACCAATGCATGATGTCATAAAACTGTGCGTGGGTAAAAGTATCTAGACTAAGCGTAAGTACCAGGATGCCAAAAGTTTACCAACATAGCGTCAGATTCTGTATGCAGATAACCTTTAATCACCTCCTACTTGTCAAGTTTGGGTGCGGTAGAACAAAAGAAGTCTGGAATTTTCTGCAAAGGCTACTAAAGTACACTTCTTTTTCTCACCCTGTAGACCCTGAAGTCTTGCACGCAGAAATTATGACCAAAAATCCAGCTCTGCTCTACTGGACCAGATGTTAAAGATATTTGTAAAGACTGAAAAGTTAAGCCACTTGTCAGTATTTTTTTGTTAACTAACAACTATAACTTTTGACAAAACAATTGTTTTTTATTAGAACGTTACCCTTTTAGCATGGCACAGGTTTGCTAATCTTAAAAAAAAATCAGTAAATATTTTTAATTATTTTTGAGTACTGGGGATCGAACTTGGGCTTTCGTGTTTCCAAGATAGGCATGGTACCAATTGAGCTAAATCCCCAGCCCTAAATTACATTTTAATTTATATTACAGTATATGACCCCATACACCACTGCTCTTGGGGTTCTTAATCTTTAACAGCAAAGGGCCCCTCATTCCAAAATCCTGGTGGGCTACCAGTCCCCCTTATGCACAGCTTGGCTTTTCATGGTTCGAGTTGTCCACACTCAGCCACAGTGTGAAAATCCAGGAACCATACTGGGTGAGTTTGAAGGCACAGGCCAGTGTGAGCAGTGTGATGAAGTCTCCTCCGGCCCACTCTGTCCTGCCTGGGCAGGAATCCTGCTTCTGCGCTGCATGTCTGTGGTCTGGTTCGTACACTCACTGTCTCCACTGACGCTAAGAAAGAGGCTGCCCTGTCCCCATGTCACAGACATGGCAGTGAAGACCTAGTGGTCACACAGGGTTGATCATCCCCGACCACACGGAGGCAATGGCATCATCTTCTGACTTCAGCCTGTCCGTTCTCAGTTATAACCAGAATTTGCTTTCATATCTCAAGCCCTTATTTGCCAGTGTGCTGAACACAACCAACCCCATGCTGCTCAAATGCTTCTGTCATATTTCAAATCTAGTAACCAACTTCAGTTCAGTTTGGTTTGTTTTTAATATTTTAGTTTTACTTTATAATTATCCAAATAGTTTATTTTTCTTATTATGGCAGAATTGTTTCCCTATTTGATACAAATTCTTTGACTGTGTGTAACTACCACTCTGCATTCCTAACAGACAATGAGTCTCCGTACAGGACCCCCCCCCCCCGGTGTCCCAGGCTTTGCAATAATGTGTTTGATGATGATGACTGCAAAGAGCATTATAGAACATGCTACTGCTAATCATGTTGACAGCTATTTTGTGTGGCTACTTATGTGCCCATTTTACAGGTGAGGATACTGAGGCTCAGCAAAGCTGATCCATCTGAACATATAGGGATTGTTCTCTCAAGCAAAATTCAAGCACACCTCCCTCTGGCCACATTAGAGAGCAAAGGCAAAAGAATTAACTATCTTTCATTTAATATTTTGAGAGATAAGAAAAATCACTCTTTAGTGGATCATCCATTTTTTGTTTTTCTAGATAAGACTAATAATCATAAAGTTTTCCTTGAAGGTATGGCATTTCCACCCACAACCCTATGATGACAAGTATCTACATATTTACATTCTAGTTATAGCTGGCAGAGCTCTAAGGAGTGCAGGAGATGAGGATAGGGCCCATGTGTGAGATGGGGGCCCTTGATGGGAAATGGGAAGCACAAGTTCAGTGCTACTGAGAAGGCTTTTAGCCACCAGATTTGGGAATGGCCATTACTTTCTGTAGTTTTACCTCCTGTGGTAGCAGAGGTGTGTGTACCCAGCACCTCTGTGATGGGACTTTGCAATGACTGGCCTTCTGGCTGACCACTGGCACTTGGGTGAAATTATTCCTCTTTCACAGGTAGCAACAATGAGGATGGTTCCCCATTCTAGTCTGATGCCCAGCCTTGATCACGGCTCTTTCTCCTTGGCTCAGCAAGTCTGTGTTGGTTGAGAACTCTCTGCCCTCACCATATGTCCCTGTGGGGAAGCGGGGAAGTATAAGACTTGCCTAACTCACCTCCTGCTCCCAGAATCATACCTATCACCCTCCCCTTCATTCCCAGTCTCTCCAGTTCATAAATACATGAAAATTTTTTCATAATTATTATTGTCATTATGGTAAGCTTAATACAAGTCACTCTGACATGATCAGAATCTGAGTTTGCTTCCAAATAGAGAACTGACAGGAATTTTTGTGTGGATGTGTGTCTCTAAAGCTCATATAGACATTTTCACTTAATTATTTCTCAAGAATCCAAACTTGTCACATAGACAGGATGGGGAGGAGTTTCTGATAGGGAGGAATTCACATGTAATAAGACCTAAATTGCAGCCAACGATCTGGTGAATAATGTCATTTAATGCTAATTACCTTAACATAGGCAACAGTTTTTCTTTCTAATCATATGAGAAAATGAGTCATATTGAATTTTCTTGACATACACAAACCTATAGAGTTTGGTGTGAAATGACCAGAATTCAAATAATTTTCTAATTTTAAATATGCAGTCTTTTTACTGAAGTTTCACCATTAGCAGATGTTTCTGAAATGCCTGGGACTTCACTATGTATCAAAGATGGAATGTTCCCACCCTTCTGGCTCCCCTAGAAGCTACTAAAACATATATGGAAATTGTTTTTATCTTGACTTATAAATGTCAATTGTCAGTCATTTTGTGTAGAGTTCTGTGCTGGAACAATTTTGAAGCTACTTTGGGATTCAGTGGAAAATATTTTTGGGAAGTAGTATTAATGCCTGACATAGCCAACAAGTGTCAAGTAATTAAAATGAATGGCAAATGAACTTTTCTTTCCTTGGAGAGAAAGTTTCATTTATTTGAGGAAAAATGAAGAGAGTAAGACAGCAAGGGCCTGGGGAACAGATCGTGTCACTTCCCGCAGCTTGGCCTGGGGACCCGGAAGAGTTCCTGATTCCAGGTCCCTGCCTGTGCTCAACCCTGCCCCAGGTCATTCAGGTCGTGATGACATCACAGCAGAAAAAGACAAATGTGGTCATTCCAGAGGAAAGGAGAAAGTTTCTTTGCTCCTAAAATAATATTACTCTCAAGTACTAAGTGCTGCAGTTTTAGAATCAAGTCACAAATCCGGAAGCTTCAGTGCGAGCCAGGCATGGGAAACTCTTTCATTTGATGTACTCCACTGTCTTCAGCTGTTTTCTTCCTCTGCTGGCTGGGGTTCGGCCAACCACAGGACACTTGTTTTCTGTTCATTAGTAAATTAATATATCTGGAAGCAAAGATTGTCTACAGAAAGCAGATTCACTTTTCTTCAAATGTAATGAAATTATGTTTGGAGAAGACTGTTGATGTCCAAGAATCTTTATGAGCCTTTTAAAGTCATTGTTTTCATCTCACAAATGAGAAGTGGCTGATGCCAAAGAGTACTGAACTGGAAACCACATGGTGACAGTTGGTTCTTAACTTGGCCCTTGTGCATGCCTTCATCAGTGGCTGAGAGGACGCTGAAGACTTCCTTCTTCCGGCTTTTTCTATTTTTCTGTTTTCCCCTCTTTTGTTCTGTCTCCTTTCTTCATCCTTTAAGCAATAACCACAGGTTTTGGGAGATACACAGACTGAAACACAGTGGGACCTAATTTCAGTGCACCAGTCATCTGAGAGCTGAACCGCACTGTGTGAATAGTACATTTCATCTCCTATCCTCGAGTTTTCCCCTCTGTGATATAGTGAAGAGACGTCAATTCCCCTTCACTTACTCTGAGAAGAATCCGGAGTCCTCCACAGAGCTCTGTGACTCGGGATATGGACAAGATCTCCAGATCTGAGAGTAAAAGGTGACTGCTCCAAGTCAACCGTGACCACCTAGCCTTCTGGGGATACTGAGGCTCAGGAAACAGGCTGCAGCAATGAGCAGAGTGTTTAAAGAGTTTAGTAAGGCCTGTTACAGGGTGACCATTATCAAGGGTGCAGCCTTGTACTTGGCTTCTTGTGTCATCTCAGGCTTTCTAGAGTCTGTCATGAGACGCCAGGGGCAGACCACCTTTCAGAATGATACTGTCACATACCAAAGCAGACAAGAACTGAGAGAAGAAAAGAGCGGCCACTGGGCTATCCCTGTCCATGCTATACAGCCACACTAGACCTAGACTTTCCGTTGTGTGAGATAGAATTCTCTCCTCTCTAAGCCAATTTATGAGGATTACTTAATTTTCATTTTTTGCAGTGCTAGAGATGGAACCCAGGCTTTCACACATGCTAGGTGTGACCTGTACTTCTAGCTATATCCCCAGCCTTCGTTTTTGTTGTTCTGTTGTCTAAAAATATGCTAACTGCAGAAATGTGATAATGAACTATGATAATTAACAGCTACATAATTGGTAGTATATGCAAAATTTCCTAAAGATGTTTATTATTTTCCTTCCCTCTATTTTTCTTTGTCTCCTTGTTCTTCATTGATTATTTTCTAATGTTTGCAACTTGGACATAGGATGCTACCAGGTTTTAACATTTACATAAATCGTGCAGTTCTCTGCAGGCATGGAGAGTTTAGGGTCAGGGTATACATAAACACAAGAAAAACTGAATGCTCATCCCCTTGCCCATCAGAGGATTTTAAAAATAACTGGCAAAAAGAAGAATCATAGGACAGCTCCACCTCAGCAGAAGAAATGTGTGCACCGTACTGTAATGAAATCTACCAACTGTCTTCTGCAAAGAACGTCTGTTTATCAACTTGCTTCTGTCTCAGCTTCTTCTCTCATTCTGATCTGAAATTGAAAAGATCTTCTGAGAACGTGAAGCTGCCATATGGACAGACTGCCCAGCTACCAGCCACTATTCCCCCATTACTTCAATTATCTTCAGCTGAAATTCCAGGCTAACAGTCATTCGAACAGTGGTTAATGATCCACTGGTTAAACATTTACCTTATGTTAGATACTGTCCCATATTTGTGTCACAGATATAATAATCAAATGACTTCCCATGTAAGTTTATCTTCTTAAAATAAACTAGAAAGCAAGTTGTAATAAAAAAAACATGAAGCCCAAGAAGAGAGGGTAGAGGCTATGTTTTGTGTGAGAAGAGGAGGTACTTAGTACAAGGTAGGAGGGGAGGGCCAGTGTAGATCAGGCTTGAGTCCAGACCTACCGGCACCATGGGAGGGAGCTATTCTAGCAGGTGTCCAGGAACTGAGAACCTCTGCAATGAATGTCCTGGGTTGGAGATGAACGTGGCTTGTTGAAGGAACATTCCACAGACCACTATTCTTACAGTGATGTGAGAGCAGCCAGCATGCTGGCAGGACACTGGGCAAAGGAGACGATAGGAGACAAGAGAGGCCATGAAGACAGTAGCCCTTGTTTCTTCTGAGCGTGGGTAAGTTTCTTTAAGGTAGTTAAGTTCATCTGAACATGTTAAGGTTAATCTCTTTGGTAAAAGAAACTGTGATCTAGCCTTGGACTTCCAACTCCATGGACTGAGATCCTATGTCCCATTTGTCCCCACCCAGTCCCCCTTGTTCTCCAGCTCCTGTTACCTTCAGTGGTACTTGTTTCACTCAATTTGCCTTTTCCTTCAGAATCTTTTCTTGGAAACTATAAAAGACTCCTCAGGCCACCCAGATGGACACCACGAGTATGACAGGCCCTGTGCAGAACAGATTAGTTGCTGGAAAACAGGTTTTTGTTTTGTGTTGGTGTCTCTCTCAGCTTGGATTAGCACCTATCAAACATCAGGTGCTCGGGAGACTTCTGTGATTGGCAGTCTCTGTGAGTTCATCACTACTGAGCTTGGCCATGAGACTCTTACAGTCCCCAGTTTCAGAAAATAGCGATGGATTTCTTCTCACCCTTGGAATCTTAGTTCAGTCCAGTTCAATGTGCATTTAAATTTTCACCAGGATTCTGGTGATTCATTTTTAAACTGATTTTTGTCTCTAGTTCCTACTGTGTTCTTAAAGTATCTGGAACCTTTAGAAGGTTGAGAATCTTGTCTGCTAAATGAGATGCCTTCTGGTATAGGGGAGACACTGTGGCTTCAGGCTAGAGGATGCTGGTCAAAAAGCCAAGTCACAAATAGAATGTTGGAATTTTCAACTCTATTCTCTGGCCTCCCAGAGAGAGGAGCTGGAGTTCAAGTTAAACCACACATAGCCAATTCTACAATAAATTGTACATATATATTTTAGCCTCTATACAAACCCTGAAAGAGTAAAATTCCAGAAGAATCAGGATCAGTGAACACTGGATATGCTAGAAAAGGACATGGCAAATACAGTCCTGCACAACCCCTTGTCCTGCGTGCCTCTCATATATGATTCCTCCTGAGTCCAATCCTTGATCATAAAGCAATAATCATACATGAAGTGCTCTCCCAAGTTGTTCTAACAATGACCTTAGTTGTTCTAAGGAGAAGGTTGGTCATCGAATGTCCCGAATTTGCACCCTACTGGACAGAAGTGTGGGTCACTGGCATCCCACTTTCACTTGGTTCTGTACTGTGGCACCCCATGAATGAGAGCGAGCCCCAGGTGTGCAGACTTGGTGCTGGTGCCGAAAGTTAGGGTCAGATTTGGATGGCACTGATGGATGTCTAGTTGGTTTGAGAAAATTGATGGTGTTGAAAGAAGTACAAACACAGTTCTCAAAAGGTGTCCTCAGGGTCCTTAATCTTCCTTTGAAGGAGACCCAGGGTTAGTGTTTGGGGTTCTAATAGGAAGACAAAGGAGAGAGGTCTGTGGAAGGCAGCTGTCTCTTTGGGTCGGAGGCAGAGTGAATGAGTCACAGCCAGGTCAGGGTCTCAGAAGCTAAGCCTGGCTGGGAAGGTCAGTATTAGACTCACAGCAGTGAGAAGCAAAATGAGCCAGAACTGAGTTGGAGCCAGAGGTCATAAAGAGTGCTAAAGATGCAAGGGTGTTAAAAGACGCAGCGATGCACATGGGCTGGGACTTAAGTGGCTGCTTCTCCAACAGGTCAGAGTCTCAGTTCAGACACAGCACAGCTTGGGGCATGGACAGGGGTGGGTCAGGACAACAATGGGTTAGCAATGTCTGGAAAGTCTCCATCTGCTTTTATTTGTTAACTAAGAGGAAACATTTTAAG